>JAYKKI010000002.1:15862500-16005000 GCA_039881145.1 Druceiella hillmani
GGTAGCAAGGAGGGGGCGTGTCGGATCTAAAACTACACGAGTTGCTATTTATAGCCGGGCCTGCACTCAGCTGGCTAAAATGGTGTGTTCTCGCAACGACCCATAAAGCTGCTGACGTCAATGTGTTATGCGTATTTTTTACACGCGTATTTGCGTGAATGAATCAAGGCAGCATTTCGCTTGATTGGATTCCCTGTCCTGCTTTGTCGGGCTGTTTGTGCGAGGCACATAACAATAATAAGTAGAAGTCTAAAATACGTAAAACGTGGGTGTTTAATTAATTTGGTAATCCTGATATTTGCAACGCTCTTTAAATGTATAACTAGAATTTATACGTTTCCATATTGAAAAACAAATATTTAATAAAGAGCGAACTATTTGTGTAACTTACGCTATACACTTTTCCATCATTCTGAGAAATAATGCCGTATTTAAAACTTTGGTGAATTTAGGATATGTACATAAATATTGTCCAATCCCTGCTATAGGCGGTCACAGTAATAGTACATTTAACTTATTTACATAGTAACTTCTTCTCGTGTCTGTGCAACCTTGTATATATTTAAACACATGTATAAGTACATTTGCAGCTTTATTGTACATACACACAAGAACACGTATATAACAAGGCCGTTGGAACAGAACACATGTCCTTTAGTGTACACTTAAGTCTAATTTAGGGCACAATTTACAGGTGCTTCGTTATTGAGGTTTCGGTTGTTGGCTTCTTTTTGAGATTATGTATAGTCGAGGAATGCAGATATAAAATTTAATTATTTTTATTCTTTTAGATTTGTTACGTGTTTATTGCAACATTTAATTATAATGATTTCTCTCCTTGTTAAATCTGGTCAATATTTAGATAAATTTTTGAAAATTAAAAAATTATTGTAACATGAAAAATTAAAACATTTTAATAATTAAATATCATACGGTTTCTGATTCGTCCAATAAGAAATAAATATGCGAAACTCGTTTCACTGCGAATTAAAACAGTTTGCTTCGGTCAGTAATTATTAAACTACTTTAGGAAAATGTAAGCTGCTTTATTCGTTTTCACCGTAGTTTCATTTAAATTTTACCGAAAATGAAATTTTAAAGAAAATACGATCTTATTGAGAACGAAACATTTTATAAAGTGATTAAATCAATTAGTTGCGTAGGTTTTTGTAAGTTCTCAGAAATAATAAGAAACGAACAAATTAGGTATTCTTGGAAGAAAAACGACTAACAATTATTTGAAAACTACCCACATCCTAAGCTCCATTCATTGACGTAACCATTGAGGCTTCATTGAGTAAAATATATTAATTTCTTTAAAAATCCAAAATTTTTTAAATGTCGATTATAAAACTTTAAGAATTCTTATTTTTTGCAAATCATTTGATATTTCTTATTGCGTTTCTGTTTATTCCATATTTATGTAAATAAGAGCATCAAAATTAAGCTCAGGCAGACCTTTATTCTATTTCAAGTAGTATTTATTGTTCTAAAATAATAATGATAAAATCATGTTAAATGTACTTCATACAAAAATGTAGAGTTCAGTAGATAGGCAACGTTTTCAGATTGTATCCAAATCGTTGAATCGAATTTCATATATGTGCTGTTCGAGTATAATAACGTAGATAGTTATGTAGACACTGGAGATTTCGTAATAGAGATGTACCAATTTTTTTGGAACAAATTTTATAGTTTGATATTACTGAATATTATATTAATTTTATTAATAATTTCTTCTTAAAAACTTTTTTTTTAATTTTTAAAGTAATCGATTGATTGAAATTAAACTGTCCTATTTTCAAAGCTCAGAAAGGTTTAGAAGCATTTATTTCTTTAGATTTATTCCTACACGAGAGTATGAGTTATGAAGGGGGGAAGCGCTAGAGGATGAGTAAAATTTAATTATTTCAAAGTTTTAAATAATTACTGAAGAAAAACACAGAAATTCTTTAATGTAGGGTTTAAATTTGAAGTACAAAATTATAATTATTTTATTTGTATGTATAATACATTTTTTTAGAAACTCCTCTCGTGTGAGGAAATTTTCCTGACACTTTACACCTTGTAACTATTATAATGTTTGAAAAGAAATATACAGCTAACGCGTGCAAAATTTCAAGTTACCATTTTCTTCTAACGCAATTACGAAGCCAGAGAAACCGACCAGACAGACTACAGAAAGTCAATGTTAATTTAAAAAAATACAAAATATGCATTGTCGACATTGGTAAGTAGATAATAATTATATAACACACTAAATAAATCTGTATCATACATTTTTTACTGAAAAAATTAATCAATGTTCGTAGATTAGTAAAAATTTAGAGACATACGCAGTTAATTAAGTTGTGGCATAATTAATTGTAACGTAATTTTTTTCAACTATTACTGACTAAGTTTTTGACAGATTTAAAACGGATATGGGAATCGCAGAAAATTAAAAGATGTATGAACGTGATTGATTATTTATACTTGGTTCCATTAGATGAATATTTGCTGGATCATTACTTGCTTTAAATTAATCCTAGGTAAAATTTAAAATAAGGCTTGTGCTTTAAGCTCAATATTTTTCGGAAGATTGTATATTTAGTGAAGAATTTTCTACAAACATGGTCGTTTCATTTTCTCATTTCCACAACGTCGTTTATTTAGAGCGTTTTAAACCTTCGTCGCCTCGACTGTGGTTCTATTTGCAGCTCGATCCGGTTATTAATGTTCGGGAATGGTATAACTCGGCAGAGTGGAGCGCATTGTTTGTAGAAAATGGTCCAATGCAGTAGTTTAATATTAGTCACAGTGTGAGAATGGCTACGAGTACCATACACTCGTCATTTTGTTGCCATACAAATTACGAATCCTTATCTACTATATTTCACTAATCACCAAATTTAATAATCCTCCCTTTTTAAGAGATAAATATAAATATAGCACATTAGGTTGTAATAATAATGTTTCATGATCATAACTTGTAATGTCCGAGAATATAACATATAACAATTAAGTAATTAAACTATATAACATTGTGAACAAACATTGAGTTTTGAGCAAAAATTTCGAGCAAATTCGAGAAGATAATTTATTTGCGCTCAGAAATTATCTGAGTATGATTCCAGTAATAAAAGTAGTTTACGCTGACCTTTATATCAAATTTAGCATATTACAATGATAAAAAAGCACTAATAATTTCATTAAATTTAAATGATATGTAAAGAAGAAATATGAATGTCATTATTTCTATAATAACCAAGTAAACATAAATCTGACTACTTTTGTACTTGAAACTGTTTACATAAACTAATATACAAATTGTTATTTACATACATTCTTCCGGGTAGTATTTTCTAAAATAAAATGCATAGAATAAAAATATAGAAAAATTTAATAGACGAGAGACTATCGTATTTTGACCTTCTCCATAGCTCGTTTAAAGTTCAGCTATATCACCGCCAGGCTACAGCCAAAAGCGCACATACTTTTAAAACTCACCTATATCACGGCCAGGATACAGCCAAAAGCTCATAAACTATATGTAGCACTTTACGTAAGAGAAAACAATTATAACATTTTTAGTCATATTCTGTCATAATATTCGTTAAAATATAAAAATTTGTCTGAAGCAAACGCTAAGTTTCTCCCTAACTATAAAATTAGTGGAGTGATGGATTTATTAAAATCGATGCTTGCGAAAGGCGCGTCTAAAGGAAATTATTGCATTTAGTATAGAAAGTAAATAGGCTCATCTAACCTATTTCGAAATATTGTATACTTCAAAGAAGGTTATCAATGTACGTATTACCATTTTGAATGATGACATAAGCTCGTATATATACAGATATTAACTATGTCTACTACCTTACATAGAATAATATCAATAATAATAACCTTATCGACCTGATGCCATTCGAATATGCCCGATATGCCGGGATTACAGTATCTAAGCATTAATCGCTTCAGAAAATATTCAGAAAACGAGATGCCCTCATGGAAAAATTTTAATCAAACGGAGTGATCATCTTTAGTTTGCATGCCAATGCAGCGTTCGTAATACTGCAGAGTGATTACAGAGGAAGTGTGGAAAATTTTAACCAGAGTTACGTTATTTTAATTACCAAAGGAAATATATTGAATAAGATAATTTTTATTATTTATATGAGATCAGAGGTTAAGTTATTAAAGACGTTTATTTCATTTTTGATTTGATTCCTGAAAAACCGTTTACGTGAATTTTTAGAATATTTACAAATCTTGATTATAACTACCTTAAATAAGTTTGAAGCACAATGCAATTCTATTTTGCAAAATAAAGATTAATTTTTTTAACTTACTTATTAAGGAGGTTTTCAATGTATATATATTATTCAAACGAAAAATTATTTCGAGTCAATTAAAATACTTGCTAATTTATTAATGTACGCGTGGTTCGAAGATAGAATTTCTTCTTAATCTAAATGTCATTATCTTTAAATTTCTAATAATCGATTATGATTACTTCTTCTCCACTTTGATAATTTATTTTCAAATATTTGTATTCATTTTCTGAATTTAATAAACATAACAATTATAAAAATAACAATTCCATTACACACAATTTTCTTAAAGCATACATTATATATTAAGATAGCAATTAACCTTATTCCGCTTACCAACAACCTCCTATAACCATCCAATTGCTCTTTGGAACTTTCACTTATTTAATTATTGATATATATTGACCAGCGTTGGGCAGTAGGCTGGCTGTTATACCTGCTCAATGAATTAACTATAAAAGCTATATCAAGTTGGGTTCCTCAGGACAGATACAACAAGCACCCAATAGCTTCATGATATGGTATATTTCTTAGCACTTCTGTTTCACTATCAGCCTTCTTTAACTGAACAAATGTTCACTTAAATTCACTCAACTAATTCACATCGTTCTTCACTTGGAGTCCAAACTGGGTTACTTTGAACCATAAAGCGACTTAAAATTTTTTTATATAAATTGATTGATCCGGTGATATATCGTTACCTTTTTCTGTGATCCTAAATTCTATACATTGTTTAGTTTTCCCATGTCTTTCATATGAAATTTCACTTTTAATTTTTCTTTTATTAATTTTGCTGAGTCATCATTATTAAATAGACAAAGTATGTCATCAACATAGACTGTGATAAACATAATATCATTCTTGTTTATAATCCGGTAATAAATACGAGGATCTACCTTTGATCGAAACATTCCAATTTCTAATACGGCATTATTTAACTTTAAATTCAATTGTCTATTAGCTTTTTAAGGCCATATATAGTTTTAGTTTAGCGGCACACTTTTTCTTTTTGCTCAAAAGACAACGGTTGAGACATATATATTTCTTCCTGAATATTTCCTTATAAACGACGAGCTGCCGGAAATCCAACCCTGTTCCCGCGGTGCGCGGCGTTGCCAAGAGACTATGCCTTGTGATCAAACCAAAATATGCCGCGTTATGTGTCGCATTGGAAGTCATGCATGTATTTTGATCGCTTAAAAATCGAATAAATTTTTTCATACCTATTTTTAATAAAAATGTTCTGAAAAATAAATATACATACATATACGTATATCTAGATATATTCATATATATGTTTAAATAGAGTTTCGGTTTTTGATTTATGTTTTATTATTGCTATCGGGCCATATATTACTTCAATAAACACTTATATTTCATCATCATCATTAGTAGCCCGATAGCTCAGGGTGGGTCAAGGCTTTCCTTTAAATGGACTTTCATGCAGGCCTCTGTGTGACAACCAATCTCCAGTTACGGACATTCAGCATCTCAAAATCCATCTCTACCGCATCTTCCCATATCATCTTAGGTCTTCCTCTTCTTCTTTATCCTTGCGGTTTAGTCAAAAATATTCTTTTGTAAAAGTTTGAATTTTCCATTCGAACAAGTTGAGCAGCCCAATTTAGTCTATCAATTTTAATAAATCTTATGATATCTGATTCTTTTTAAAATTTAAATAATATAAAATTTCTCCGAACATGATTTTCCTTTATGCCAGCAAAAACTGATCTTAAAACTTTTCGTTCAAAACACCCAAATGGGCTACATCTGATTCAGATCAGATCAGATCAGATGAAATAATTTTATTTACGTTTATATATAATATTTGCTAAATTTGGTCATTGAGGTTACCGATAAAAAGAACATAGTTACAACGATACAATTATCGAGAATTATCGGAATCTTCCTTGTGAAATAACGTAATTACTTATACGTGAAACATACCATTTTACTAAATTTAAAGGCATATTTTAATAGATACATTATAACTATTCGCTTGTTATAAAAATCAAACGTAATTTTTTCCGTAATGAAAAATTAAGAAATTGTTATGAAATAGTTATGAAACTTTCATGTCTAACTTATTATACTTATTATACTGCTTCAAATGCTGGCAAAATAGTATTTTACGCTCATAGATAATAGACTGCGCGTAAAGTAAGCATTAACTTAACAAGTAAATAATTAATTGCATCATTATTTGCTTTTTCAAATCTAATATGCCAAATAAGGTTCTAATGGCTCTCACCACATAATAACTAAACCATGATATAGAACTACTCAAAAAATAACGTATAAAACTTTTGTTCCTAGATAAAGTGAAATGAAATTATCTAGACTAAAAGTATTTACGTTGGTTTAAAAGATATGATTTTCTTGAAAAGTAAATTTAATGATTTAAAGAGAATATTTAATTACAATTAATAGCTAGTTTTTATTATCAATACGCGTTTGTTAGTTTGATTTGTAATTTTATAACATTTATATATTTAATCTTACCAACCAACGAAACGTACTTAATCTTGTTTCCAACAATATGTATTCATACTTAATCTTACAAGTCGCCTTTCACTCACTTCTAATCGTCATTTCGATTTGGAACATAGCAAACCTATTCAATTCGGGTGACAATAAAAGTCCCTTCGCGTTGAAACTCATTTTATTTGTCGCAAAAAGTCCTTTAGTTACAAATTGTAACTAGAGGTATCTGATGATAAGGAGCAATGCGGTCATAGAACTTCTTAGTGATAAACCGATTTGAGACTTTGCAAACCTATTCAATTCTAATGCTAATGCAATAATTTATTGATGAGGAAAGGAGTTAACCGTTCGAATTTCTCAACAATCTACAGGTAATCCTTCGTCTTGGGGCCTGTTGATTTACCTCAATGAGTTCTTTGATTGCATATTGTAACAAGAAGATCTGGTGATAGAGGATGAAAGTGGTGAGGGTGAATTTAAATAGCTAATAGTAAACCCATCGAGTTTGAGCTCGTTTGACTTGTTTCAAAAAATCCCTTGTTTACATAAGCAAGATGGTAACCAGGACGGTCTGATGATGAGGAGGGAGGCGGGTGTGCGAATTTCTCAATGGATATTAGTAAACCCATTGAATTTGAGTTCGTTTGACATATCTTAGCGTGACCTCTGGCTATATATCGTAACCAGGAGAGTCTGATGATCGAGGAGGAATGTAGTTATGGAAACTTCTCAAAGGCAAATGACAGACTTTGGACTCGTTTAATTTGTATGAATGAGTCTTTTGTTATAACCAAACCGTGTTTTTATTTTTTTCTTTTAAACTGTAAATTATACTTATTTTTAAACGTAAAGTTAATTATCTTAGTGCAAATTAAGAAAGCATTTTTAAAGTGTGTACACATAAATGGTGAACTTGAACGTCAAACTCGAACTTAGGGCTCTGCCGCTTGTTCATAATTATTATGAATATTTTATTTATTATTTCATCATAATTTAATAGAATATTAAATGAGAGGACGTACAAGTTAACTAATATCGGATGCATAACGTAAATATTCAAATAAGTAAAAGAAGATAATTATATGAGAGCGCCGTTGAAAATCAGACGAAAACAGAATGTGTAACATATTGATAGGTATTGTTAAACCTAATGCCTTGCGTCAATATTTTATAGAATTGTAATTATGCTATAGATATTGTTCATATATTGGCTGTACCGTAACAAACACTTGCGCGTTGAACTAATCGTCAATTTATAAAGTGTCAAGTTATATGTGTGTGTATATATATATATATATATATATATATATATATATATATACAGATTTGATATGTCGAACGTTCTTATTATCCAATTGGCCATGTCATCTGTATTAACCCATTCATCCTTAAAGAAAATGTTTTTCATGCAGCTCTAGAGAAAAAAGTCTTTTAACTTTAAATCTGGATATCTAGTAGGTCATGTACGTGATGCATGGACCAAGCTACCGTCCATTTAATTTTACCTTGATAACTTCACGTACAGAAACCGAAGAGTGTACAGGAGCTCACTCATCATAATATTATACGTCGCTAATATGGAATGCGACCGAGTAAGTCATCAAGCTCGCTCTAAATAAAATGTAAATAACATTCCGCATTTAAATGAAGTGGTAAAAAACAAGTCCGAAAATAAAATCGTCTAGGATGCCAGCCCAAATGTTTGTAGAACTACGATGCTGAAATTATATAAGCCTTGTGGCGTAAATATTTATCATGGACCAAATATGAGAGTTTCTATGGTTATGAATTTCGTTTCGAGTACATAAGTTTTCATCAGTCTATAAAATTTTATTACAAAACGATCAATCTATTCAATATCGGCTAAGTAATCAATGCGTAAAGGGTAACTCTTAATCTGTACGTGCTGAACTTTATTTTATTGATAGCTTTTATCTTTCTGTAAAATATTTTTTTGCAATATTGGTGCTAACAGCTGGGTTTATCATAAAATAATTTAAGACATCTTTTTGTATACCTATAGGCACTATTGCAACACCAGCATTTACATTAAGTCCATTGAAGTTACCATTGTCTTTTCAGTACTACGCTGCCTTTAAAATGACCTCGTAATTGGAAGGCTGATATACATTAGGAAAACGTTGACGGTATAAAAGTAAGGTAACCTGTGCTTTGTAATTACCGTCCCTATATAGCATTACCATAATTAAGTATTCAGGATTAGCAAAAATACTTCCAACAATTTTAACCCACGAACAAAATAAACTAACAAACAAAACACTACAAATGCAGGACGGATCTCTTTTCAAGCATAAAAATGAAATATTTTCACAATAATAAATGTTGCATATATACGTTTTTCATAGTTATTATTAGCATTCAATTTATTACAAAATATTAAAAAGAAGAAATATGGAAGCGAGTGCATTGCAAAGTGATACTAAACTACGATTCAATACTGATGTTTCATTTTAAAATTGACGCGGTTAAATCACTACTTTTGTTTTATGGCCTTTGATTTGCGTGGTAGCGGTAAGAGGTATTGACAAAGTACAGTAACATATTTAATACAATATTTGTCAATTGTTTATGCCATGGTTAATGAAGTTTTAACAATTGTAAAATCGAGTCTACATGATTATGAATTAATTTTTTTTAAACGTTTTTCATAGTTGTTATTGGCATTCATATCCTAATGGTTATCGTATTTACTTTGAGAGGATTTTCATACACAAAAGAAATGTTTTTAAATCCGCTCTGTATTATTTTTCGAGACGTTTAAAAATAGTAATTTTAAGGTGGTAATTTAAATTAATAAAGGTGTAAAGGGTGGATCGACCTTCGTGTCAATATCAACTTGCAATAAAATTCTTAGGTCGTAAATTTTATTTCGAAATTGACAGTTTTCTGTTGTCTTGGATGTTTTTCTAGTGGAATTCTTACTCACGGATAGTTTTACGTAGTAAACGCAGTTTAATAATTTGTTAAAACTTTCTTTACATTTCAATGATTCGAACGCCTATTAATGGTAAAAAAATTATATAATGTGTCTCAGAAGTGCTTGATAAAATTATCCAACTGAGTTTTTTCATGTTTAGTTTTTTTACTACGCCTAAAAATGTGGAACATACATTTAGGTAATTTTTATACCCTAGTAATTACACATATACTTTTAGACAAAATCAAAGCCTGTTATTTTTTGTTGTTATATTAATCATATTAAACCACTTTTATTGTGTTTAAAGAAGCTATATAAATTTAATTTGACAAAATTTGGAAATGTATCCCTATGCAAAATGTTTATCGGACCAAATAAGGTTGTGCAGTTTATACTAGAAGAAAATATATGTTATTTTAAAGCTTAAAATGTAAATAATAACATTTCGATACTATCTAGGGGAATTTTTCAATGTTTCAATTTTTATACTCTTTCTTACCCACGTCTTATTTATTTAATTTTGACTGGATAAAGACCACTAGCGAAATATTTAACAATCCAAATAAAATTTTTTCTGTAGCATAATCCATAATTATTTCTATATAGCAAATATTAATATGTGTACAGAATGCACATATCACATAAAGAACAAGTGAAAACACCAAGAAGAAAACACTAAGTTCTGATAATTAGTATTATTATAAATTTTGCCATAATAATACTTGCATTAAACTAAGATTAATGTTTTTCCACGATACAGGAGCAACAAAATTATGTGTTCCAAAAATAATTAATCATTTTTTAATTTTTTCTTTCTTTCTATTATTCAGGGTCATGAGACAAAACATTTCTGCAAAAATACATCGTTTGGAATAATACACCCTCTTATATATGTACATAAATAATTTGTGTTACATGCACACCCTAAAAAATATCACATAAAAGATCGTCATTAATGTAATAGCAATAGACATGATTATCAGTTTCCCAAAGTTCGGCATGTACACAATTTTCTCTACAAAAAATAATGTTTGGAACAGTTTTTTCCATATCAATTAAAGTCACCAAGTACACCGTATTTAAATTGATAAATACCCCCTGGCAAGACTTCGAATATGTCACATTTATATAGATAGTCATTACTTTTACTCTGTCTCAGGTAAAAACTTTATTTAAATCAAAAGCAAATATTCCGTCCCTGATACATGAAATATTACGGCCTTTTTCTATAAAATTGTAATGGTTCACTTTGGTTTTGAACTAGAATACTATGAAAGGTTACGCGCATTGTTAATTCATACTGTTAATATACGCGGGCTCTAATAATATTTATACGTTAAAAGTACGACATAGAGATAGGAAAAAATATCTTATGGAATGAAAAGAAAAATAAGAATCATAAAGATTTTTCAATTGTTTGTTATTAGTGAATTTTAAATTTTGGAAGTTATCGTGAAGAAGAAATAGGAAAAAGAAGACCTAATAACAGCTTAACGTGGAACCCAAGGTCATAAGCGGATTTATGGCTACTGCAAAAATAAAGTAAGGTTTTTAAAATGTCGTATAAACACTATTGAGAGTTCGACCTTCACTACAATATGATCTCACGGAGTATAACTTCACTAAGAGTTGTAAAAATTAAAGTATTTACAGAGGCGCGGTGGCAACATAACCTAACTCAATTGGAGGCTAATATTTACTAGAGCGTAGCTGGACTCGATATCGGATAAAAAGCGTCTAGAATAACAAATAGTAACGTATATTGTGCTGAATTTCGAATGTCCAGCAAACGTGCGAAACTTTCGGCAAAGGCCGAAATGAATTTTAAAGCGGAAACTGCTTTGATTTATTTACAAGTAACACCACGAACGAATTATGAAGTTCGCTATTAAGAATATACTTATCAATAGCCAGACGGGTTTCTCGTCAACATTTTGAAAAGTTAAGTGTGTATCGGAACGCGCATAAAATAGGCTTCCATTATTGTGCATATATATTTAAATAATTGATGTAACTTGTTAGAAATAATTTTAATTTTCACTTTTAGTTAATCTAAAATGTTTCAAATTCACGGCGTACAGCGAAAGTTGTACCATTTATTACTCCGTATACGAAATACAAATATTTCAAAATTTAATTAATTTTTGCGTTTCTTTTTATTTTTCACGTATAAATATATAAAACGATTGACATCAAAATAGACAATTATAATTTCCGCTCTACGCTAACCTCCCCTCTCCTCTAAGCTGCCCTCATAAATACCCAGATAAGTTACCATCCAAGGCGTCTCCAGTAAGCCCCCCAGTAAGCGTCCCCAGTTTTATGTTAAAATATATCTTAACCGCCCAAAATATGACGCTGTAGGGATACACTACAAGACGTGATGAAATGATGAAGAATAATTGTTGCACTGCAAAAACTTAAAAAAATCACAAAGACTTGATTGAAAACAACGCTTATGACAAAGCCGAATGTTTGGATAAATGGTAAATGGTCGATTATGAGTGAGAGTTTAATACGTGAACATTTCAATTACTATTCCTATTGATCATAGTATATATACATATTTCATAGAACCTAAGCCAGAAATGAGTTCCACCTATATAGAGTGAGCTAGACTCAAACGTGCTTAAAGTAAAAGTCGTCGGATAAATAAAGCGAAAGTAATCGTCTCTTTTATCCGATAGTTTTTATATAAAGCACGATTAAGTCTAAATTTATTAGAAGAGAAATTATTGAACGATTTCGTCCATAACTTAAATAATAAAACTAAGAACTGAGGCCACGAATTAATAGATTCGTTGCACAGATAATAACAAGAAAATCATATCATATTTCTACATTTTTCCGTGAGTAGCGTTTACATAACGTTAAAGCTCCAGTTTAGCTAAATTATCGACTAAGAATAATAACAAATTAGATATGGGAGAAATTAACATTACGAATGTCAATATTACGTAGTATGTCTGAAAGAACGTCAAATTATTAAATATGTAAAATGGAAACAAATTATTTTAATTGGACGGGCAAAAATAATATACCGATTATGGAAATAAGTCTCCTAATTACGACAATTGGCATAATGTAAACGAAATCAACTTTAATTATATATTTTCTAATCGGATGCGTAAAAATACATATAGATGCTTCAACTACGGTAACATCAGATGCACAAAATTATCAGCGGTTTTATTTATTATAACCTAGTACAGGATTACTAATTTATTTAACAATGAAGTAACTTTGATAAATTTTAAATTAGTTCTCATTCGTCTGTTGTTAATTAATGAAGTTGTGGTTGGAACATTTTAGCAAGACAGCTTAATTAAATGTACGTTAATTATTTATTTTTTACTATCAAATTTGTTGAATCTTAAAGGACGATGACAAAATATCGATCATTGTTTGAAAATTAAAATATTCATAGTTAATATTAAACGTAATCATCTCATTATCTTAAATATTTCATTTTATTGGATATTTTTGATCCTTTTCTGTTAGAGCTGTTACAAAATTTTAATTTTTACAATTTGAGAAGTTTATTATAATACTAATTAAACATAACATTGAACGATTGTTTCAGAACTATGTAGTAAACTTTTCCATATTACCCCGTCTTCAAATGCGTAAACAACATTTATTTGTTCTCTAATGTTACATATTGACTTCATTAAATGATTTAAACTTATAGCGTTTCATTTAAAATTAAATAATTTACATTATAGTAAGAGCGAATGGCACGGGTGAATTTGCTTAAGTTTATATAGAAATTATAAATGGCCCAAGTTCAAATTTTAACCTTGGTTGCATTTAAAGTTTTCTGAACTTTTTTCCTTATACTTTAAAGTAAAAAAAGGCATTCGATTTATATTATAAACTAGACTTCCTTCACATATTTCCGAATATTTTCATCAAAATATCATTTTCAATGTAACAATATCCCGAAGTAATATATAAAATACATGCGAATTTATCAAAACGGACAAAATATTTGTCAACTGTCAGCCCGCTCACTTGCGTAATTCGTTGAGCTATGCAAATATGAAAAGGATGAGTAAAGGCCTGCGAGGGCTTTAGACTCGCACGCAGACATAGGCACGAGTACGCATACTTGTTTGTCGTAAGGTTCGTGAGCCGTACTAATCTTACAAAGCGTTTACTTGTCAAAGAACCACCACCTTGTATATATATGTTTACCATTCATTAATCCATCAACTTCCGTCACGACGCGGTGCTAATCGAACTTTTCGCGAGGGACGAGTTTGAAATTTTCCAAACTAGACACTGGAATTCAATGTACCACGTAAATTATAAGGTGGAGGAAAGTTTGTTTTACTCGTAGACGTAGCTCTATAACGAGAATATCTGTTGAAGGTATTCCAAGATTTTCTAAATTTTTCCGCTTAATTTGATAAATGAGTCGAAATAACGTTAATGGTTCAATTTTGCATATCATAATATTTTCCACGTTTTAACTGACTTGAGTTTATTTCCAGATAATTAAAAAAAATACTTGTTAAACTGTATCCTAAAATTTAAGTTGTTGATTAAACTATTCTGTTAAGAAATTGAGTTTTAAGAGCAGGATAATTTATTATTCCTTGATAATAAATTAATCCCGCAGAAGAAAATATACTTTGTATGATCATTTGGGCGTAACAGATTAAAAGATGATGGTGGAAAGGCGAAGACATATAATACGGTTATTATAAGTTTTGTCATTTTTGCCGCGTGTATTTATTCATATTATTGAAATTGAGTTATTACAATCCAAACAATTATTGATTGTAATGTTTACAAAGAGATATATTAAATACATTTTGGACAACAGTGTTTCTTGCCACCTACAGACAAAATGAGCAAAAATAATTAAAAGCTACATGTTGTTTTTTTTTTCAGAATATAATAAAACTAATAGCCTAAATACTTCGAATCGTTGTTTTATTTTTTAAATATATACGTTTATTTTTAATGTTCCTGGGTGTAATTTAAATTTTATTATTATTTTAATAATTACTTGACATGGATTTGTTACCCGAATGATATGTTTTTTTTTGCATAATACAAACAAAAAAATAGTTAAATTATAATATATTTTAAACACTTTAAACAAGTATAATTTTAACTCCAAGTATGTTACCCTGGACCTATATGCACATTATCGCAAAAATTATTTCAAAACAATTGATTAACAAACAAAACTTTAAAACAGTATACCCAGTAGTTTTCAGATATTTTCGAATAACAAGAAAAATTAAATCCCAGCTTAATAAAATTATTTCAAATGCCTTCTCTAATAAAAAATTCATTATAAAAACCAACGTAGTTTGGAATGAAATAGAGAAACAAGTAAAGTGGAAAGTACGTGCGGACTTAAGCATTGCAGTAAACACCTATGGCCAAATTAACATTTTTATTTCATGGGAATATAATTTTCAACCAATTTTCACCAATAACACATTTTTAAATATCACAAATGATCCTGTCAATAGCGGCTCACTTCTCACAGTAGGCGCTCAGAAATTGCAATTGTGATGTATAAATGAGGTTTTATAATTAAACAATTTATTGTTTATGGTACTAATTTCGTTGGCGCCATTTCATTTTCCTGTTCTTTGAATACTCAATTGGCATCGTGTTTCAATTTTTAAGGGCGTATTAAAAATTACATTTATTTTTCATAATAAATGAATTGCACGTTGATTAAATATTTTGTGGAATTTCATATTATACTAGTAATTGAAACACGCTGTTGATGACCAGTTATTTAAGCATTATATTGATTATTTACTGGTTAATAGATTTACAGCTTATTGTTACTACCCCATAATTATTATAATAGACTAAACAATGAATACCTTATTTTTTCAAGTATATTTAATCCTTCATTCGCCACCTAATATGTAGCTCATTATCTGGTGGGACATCAGTGATCAAAAGGGATATTTGATTACTGATTAGAAGAAGCCACTTAAAAATTAAGCTGATCATTTATTGGTGTATCGATCGACATATCATTGATCTATTGCTGTATATGAGTCTTAAGTTATCTGTTAAATTAAATTGTAACTTTTGTAATGATTTTTAATGATTTTGTAATGATTTTGTAATGATATTTCGGAAAATTGCTCATTTACATTAATTTCTCATGGTTTATTTTCTTCTTTGTTAACCCAAATTTAAAGAATATTTACAATCATTCTAATTAGTGATTAATTAGTTACACTCTAATAAATATTTTGTTACGGATTTTGTGTTAACTAAATATTAAAATTCGTGTAGTGAGAGGCGAAGATTATTCAAGTAATGAATAAAAGGAAAGTGTAAACCAACGGCAGAAGCAAGGAAAGTTACTCATCTATTTATAAATAGAAAAAATACACATTTAAAATATCTTTTAAATGATTGGTTGAGTTTATCCAAAATTTAAAAAAGTATTTATAATTTATAGATTAATGTAACTTCATGACATGCATGTATATACTCTCGTTTCGTGAATTTCAAAATATAAATGTTTTGTATCTGATGAATTCTAAAATATAATTCTTGTATCGTAAAGTTTATCATATATGTTCATAATATAAAAAAATCCACAAAGCGCCTGTCAAAACACACATAAACTAGCTATATTTTAAAATTTTACATAAAAATTAACTGAAATAACTTTTAATTAAATTTTAACCAAAACCCTAGAATTTTATGAGGTTTTCACATCTGCGGTTGAAACATTAGAGTAGGAACATTTTGAAAATAATTTTGAAGCTTAATATTCCGTAATCGAGACTTTAAAATAACGTATGCTTCATTTCGAAATGTATATACAATAATTATATACAAGTCAATAAATAGTCCTCACATTTATTCCCCGCGATGATGTGAACGAGAAAACTGTTTCACCTCCACGACATGTTTGGGGAGGAATATTAAGTTCTATTTTTATATTTTGGAATATTAAGTTTTGTTTTTATATTTATTCCTCTCCATGATGTGAACGAGAAAACTATTTCACCTCCTCGACATGTATGGGGAGGAATATTAAGTTCTCTTTTTATATTTTGGAATATCAAGTTCTGTTTTTATATTTATGCCTCTCGTTGATGTGAACGAGAAAACTATTTCACCTCCACGACATGTATGGGGAGGAATATTAAGTTCTCTTTGTATACTTTGGAATATTAAGTTCTGTGTTTGATATTTATTCCTCTCGATGATGTGAACGAGAAAACAATTTCCCCTCCACTACAAATGTGGGGAGGAATATTAAGTTCTGTTTTTATATTTTGCTATGGGATCTTCATGCGAAACATTTACTTAGAAAATTTAATGAATGTAAGTCTAAAACTATAGAAAGTGCTATTCTCTAACCGATAAATTGATGTATATACGTGAAGAAGTGGCGATGGTTCCGTAAACAAAGCGAAAAAGCCGTATCTAATAAAAAAAACTCTTCCGTAATCTTCCTTCTGAAACTTGTCGTCGTAAATGTTGTTGTAACCTGCTGCAGTAGATAGCCATTCCAAAGTATATGCTTTTGTTTCATTACATAAACGAAAGTAACGAAATAATCGGTGGGAAAAAACGAAAGTAACGAAATAATCGGTGGGGAACGAAATAATCGGCGGTTTGATTAGTAGCAATTATACAATTTCATATAGTCCTTTTTTGAACGAATCAACTTATTTTTCAATTCATTTGATATTTGCAATAACTGGCATGGTTGAATACACGTGTAACCAAGTGTGCATTGAACTTTTTGTTGATATATAAAATAAAGAAAATATGTTTTGAAATATTTTCTTTATTTTATATATATTAGATAGATTTTCTGATAGAAAATATCAGTTTCTGAACCGTTCATACCGATGTTATGGTAAAGAAGTAAAAGAAAATTTATGCAATGGAAAATTTTATAGATATGACATTGCTGACATTATCTTCAAATTTATTTCTTTAGAAAAACACATTTGCAATGTTTACTTTCTCCATATGCGTAATTTTTTTTATTCGGTACACCGCCAAAATAAGTTTCCGTTTTACAATATTTTTCGTATTATGAAACAAAATATATTTTCTAACCCCTATATTGCCAAATAGCGTATGTGTTTACTTATTCGTATAACATAAATTATGACCACATAAAATTAAGCAATAATAACCCAATATTCGAAATAAAGTAACTATTTTCTCAAAATTTGCATAGGCCCTAACGTCATAGCTTAGCAAAAAAAGAGAAATGAATAATGAACACGCGCTCCGCTTCGGCATTGAAAAGTAGTCAGCAAGCGGAATGCCGCACGAACGTTAGGCGGGCGGCCCCGGATGTTAGGTGTTCTCTACGCCCGCCCAGTTATTGAAACCGCTCTGTAAATATTATGTTGGCACTTGAAACATTCTATGTTAATGACTAACTTTTGTTTCGTAATGACCGTTTCTTTACAAAAATGAGATGTTTTAGAGATGTTTAATGTGTATTGACCCTAGTGCACGAATATTGCAATGTATATTATATACGTTACGTAAGGTTTCTTTACTATCACAATTTATGCTTTTCGCGTGGTTTGACATCCAAGATGTCAAACCATCCATTCCTGACAAATTTATGTTTTATCTACTAACTTCAGCATACACATCGCTCAGACGTGCCATCTCGTGTAAACTGAAAACTTTGCCAATCTTATCTTGTATTGGGAATGGTTTTTCCGAAATGCTTACAATGATATATAATGGAGTTAACAATGAAATTTAATGGAGTTACTTCTCTTATAAAATAAAATCTGGGTTCAAATTAAATAAATATATTTATAAATATTTTAATTTACATGAATTAAAAAGTGTAAAGAAAGCTTTAGAGTTATGTTCATTAACGTGTGAAGGGAATGTCATTGTTTCATGATTTATGGTTTAAATTCCAAAAAAATAACACACACTTTAAGAAATATGCGGCAAAGTCGGTGCAATGGAAATGGGATGCTTAATGATTGTTTTTAAAAGATAATTTAAGAGATGAAAAAATAAATGAGATTTATATTCGAATATCATCCCAAGTAATGTTAAATTATGGAAAGCTTCATGCTTATAAAAACTTTTTTCAACATGGTTTAAGATCTCCTAAAGTGATGTGTCGATGCCGAGTTAATGGACTATGAATGAATAATGAAGTTAGTACGATAACGAGACATGACCGATATACACATGTAAGTATAATAAAACACATAAGAGACACACAAATCTGATCTTAGAATGATAAAAATAATGGTATTATTAGCCCTGAAGTATATGTATGAAATTGTATATCAGAAAATAACCTGTGGATAAAGTGTTGACATTCTGATTCATGATGGCGGCTATGTCCAAGGAAGGATTGTGATTTTTATAATCTGCGTGTACGTTCCTTTATTAGCTTATGAAGTTTTAAAGTTTAGACCTATTTTAATAAGAAAAACGGTAAGAAATACCGACTATATAGAATTTAGAAAAATCCTTAAAATATATGTTATTCTAAAAAAATAAAATTTGCGAAGTTTTTTTTTTGTAATATAAAATGAAAAAGCTCCAACCTTCAATTTTCTTAACTTAATACTTTGAGAAAAAATTATTTGGACGGAAAGGAATTTGGATTTTGCTATTGAAAAAAATTAATATATGTTTGAAATGTTTTACTTCAGGGTAAAAAAATCCTTAAGCAAATAAAAAGTAAAACAATTTATCTAGTGATCGAAATAATTTTTTTTTAAATGAATACATCACATACGAAACTATTACATTTCTGGTTTCAATTTCTCATTGTAATTTTTTAATATATTTCACTAAAACTTTTTAATCACAATTTATATAGAGTACATATTTAAAGAACTCAATTAAAGAAGTTATGAATCATTTAAAACTATTACTGTGATTTCATTTTAGTTAATTAATTTAAAGTTATTTCATTTTATTTTTTTTTTAATTTATACCACACTTTTACATTAATTACTGACATGAATATTATTTTTTCATTTTCTTCTTTTTATTGATAAAAACTCTAACAACAGAGCTTTTGTTTTTTTTAATGTGCAGTGTTTTTTATTTTTCTGCTCTCGAAGAAATCAAAGTGAGTCTATATTTTTAATGAACTTGATTCCACCTGTATTTATTATTACCTGATTTAAATTAAAACCTTTTTCTTATTCAATTAAGTTTTCTGCTTATGTTTATTATTACTAGACGCTTTCTGTTTTTTTTTTCACAATAACCGATCGTCCGCTTTGATCAAATAAGGTATTTAAATACCAGCTTTTATAAATATAAGTCAACCAGTGATACATTATGGCTACTCAATTCCCATATACCATTAGTATATGCAAGGAAAAATAAAATCTACTCTAAAATCGTTTATATTTTTAAAATTATGTTCTATTATCCACTCCATCTTTATTTACGTAAATTCCCCGTTCAACCTTATATATTTCACCTTCAGACACTTGTGTATGCTTAATTATCACGTTTCTATGGGTTTCATTTTATAAATCATTTTTTCAACTGTTAAAAGTAAAAAAAATTTAATTATCATTTCTGAAATAGTTTGTAGATTATACTCCTACATTCCACGAGAAGCACTATATGTTACCAATCGACGTAAACTACAGAACTGTAGTTCACGTCGATTGGTAACATAATGAATTACGAAATATATATTATTAAAAGCGACGTATAAATGTTTACAACTTTGGGAAAGGGTGGTAAAAAAGAATTCCCAAGACTTATCATAAACATGTGTTGCTACGTTCCAAACGAAATAAAGTTAAAAATGAAAAAAAGTGTAATGTAATTACTACGAGCTCCAGATATTTTTCGCTCTATTGATTATTTCAAAGCCGCAGTTACAAAAGTTCGCAGTCCAAAACCTATTTGTGCGTTATCTGGAAATGTTTCAATAGCCTTATTATATTTAAGTTCATTTCTATTATTTCTTTGGAGATAAACTACACCACACAAAATGGGTATTATTTGATTTATATAAAAGACGATTAGAAATATATTTTATGTTACACGAAAATATTTTTTTTATTTAATTTAGGCAAAGTAGTATTTATTTGAAGCAAGTATTTTATTCAATTTAGGCAGTTGATACTTTCAAAAGCTTCTCTTCGAATCGATACTATTGAAAAGAATATAGAACATACATTCTGTTAATTGCTTTTACTGCTTTATGTTTCAAATGTTTTATATATTTATTTTAATTTTAGGCTAAAAAAAATACTAAGGTCAGTATTTTTCAAATTAAAGGTCACAAAATTGTGATGCAAAAATAGTATACAATATAATTAAAAAAAAACAATTTAACTAATAATAACTCCGGTAATAGGAATTTGTGGAACAAAATAAATAATAAGTGAAAGAACTTAATACTGTGGCTACCACGCGGAGATCTTAAAATTTTTATTAGTTCTTCATATGGTACTGATATCCTTAAAGAGACGGAATAGAATTTTAATTGTTTTGGTAATAATTAATGGTATGTATGCTAGAAATGATATTATATAATGATCTATTGCTACAGAAAATCTACATTCAAGTAATATTTTTTTTCGTTACTGTCACAAAAGTGTTTTATTTTAAAATAATGCACAAGCGTATTTTATGTTTTTTTCCCTTTAGCAGCTCCTGGCGTTCGAAAATGTTCTTAATTTTGATCAAAGCTGCCATCTGATGACAATTACGTCGAGTGATCTTAAAGTCAATAATTGCTTCGCACCATTCATTATTATTACTCTTTTGTGTTGGGTTTTGACAGTTTTTGTGTTAGTTTTCGTGAACACATTGTTCTTGTAATTGTAATTGTTTATTGCTCGAAAATTGCGTATTCGTTTAGTTTAAAAAATTATTTTCAATTTGAAAATTAAAAAGGCTCATCTTTATAAAATAACTATAAAATATTATCTCTTCTGAGTTCAATTTCGGCACATTGTGTATGATTTTCTGTTTAAAGCGTCCCATTTGCGAACGAATATTTCTTCAAAATAATGGTATATGTTATAAACAGAACAAGATTTCCTATACAGATGATAAAAACGGAACACATATTGTCTTATATCGGTCTGTGTATGTCTGTTCTAAAAATAATTTATTTAAAAAAAAGTAAAAACAAAAATAATCCTTTAATAGAAATTGAAGCCCCATCCCCATACCTCTTAAAATATTAACCATAAATCTTAAAAAAATAATCACAAGTATACAATGTTAACAGAACATGGCTATTAAAATATTGCAAACCCAAAGATCGTTACGTGCATCACACGTGCCTGGTACGCATTTCAAGTGAAATAATCTCGGAAAATATCATGATGTATTAATCAAAGAGTTGAAAATTAAAATTCAACCTTCTTTTAATCTAAAATCTTTCTTGGAAAGTTTGTAAACTTCAAATTAACCAACCTTTCCACCTTGCACATTTTGTTCGATTGCACTAGAACAGTAGTGCGGATTTGAACTCCTTGATTGCTCTAGCTCGAATAACGTTGGGGAACGAGGTAATCTCTTGTTAGTCCCGAGTACTTTCAAGTCTTTGCCAAGAAAGAAACTTAAATTGGATAGACGTGACTCAATTATTAAGATAAACTTAAGTTGCACGAGCAAAAAGTTAAATCGTCTAGTAAATTTTAAAGTTGTTATCAAATTCATATTATTTTTAATAAAGTAACTATTAATATTCTAAGTACAAAACATTGAATGTTTTTCTTTAAAATAAATAATTTGAAAAATTGACTACAAGTTTGTTCAGTCATTAATTTTCTTTACGTATCTGCCAATGGATGTTTTTTGGAGTTTCTATTGTAAATTAGTGAATAAATGGAAAAAAACGACTTCTCAAAAATCATAATACAAATGAATATTTTAAAACTGATTTACCCTACTAGGCTATAAAGTTTATTGATGATCTTTAAAATGATATACATTAATCGTATATAACATTACAAAATAAGTTAATAATGCATAATTAAAAATTTCCATCAATCAGTAAATTAGGAAAAATTTCGATCAATCACTAACTGGCAGCAGAAAATCTGTAATCAAACCATCGCACAACATACTTGAGAAATTCTTGCGGGGCTCTTCTTTTGTACTCGCGTTGGCAAAAAAGTCTTAATTTTTTCAAAGTTATACCCTTTTTACAACATGATTACTTATTTTTTGTTTCCAGATCTTATTTTTTTTATTTATGTAGATTCCATAATTTAATCATTTAAACTAATGTTTAGCGCAACATCATTTCCGGGATCATTTAGTTAATGCGTCTGTTCCTCTATTGCTCTTTTCATTTATTTCGATGAAGAATATTTAATCCGTTCATAAATATATTACATATTGTTAGAAAGTGCTAAATAAATTTATCTTGAATAAATTATTACATAGTTTTAAAATGAAACAGAACTAAAATAAAAGAACTATTTTAAAAGAAAATTATATTTTCAGTCCCTATTTTTGCATTATTGCCCAAAGCATATAGTGAAGGTTTAAAAAATTAAATTGAATTATTATCACTGAATTATTATTATTTTGTATAATACAAAGAAGGAGTGACGTCACGCAAGAAGAGAGATAAATTCCGACGCTTGGACCCATCGTGCTTCTTTATCACACGCTCTCGCTTGCACGCTCAGGCTCAGGCGGAACGTGACACTTTTTCATGCGTTCAGCCGCTGTTAATCGATTTATAAGACATTATCACGTCAAAAATTCTAAACGAGTAATTAGGGTTTCATTAAATAAGTTTGGACATTTGTCTAAAAAGAAGAAAGTTCAGTTTATGAGTGTCATTGAAAATGTAGTCAACGACACTCAGAAATTCTCATTCCCCAGAAATTCTGTTTGGTTATATTAAAAAAAAATAATTTAAGATATGCATGGTGCATTGATTGTAACCTTTTCACTTCCAAACAGAATTTAAATTTTGGGCGCTTTTCTTTTAGATGGCATTTCGTCGTTTTATATCGCGATGTAAAGTTTACCCAAAGAATTAAATCGATTAGTTTTCATAGATTAACCAATCTATGTTGCATTCGAGTTTATACCTCATTCAGCCTGTAAAAATACATACAGGTATCAAATTTTAAACAACAACTTACCAATAGTAACTTACACGTCCACACGTGTGTCCATCAAGTTTTTTAAAATTGACATATTGATGCGATGAGGAGTGCAAGGGATTCTGAGTAAACGCTTTCAACTCCACATTTATCGTGCATCCGATGATCCCGTTGCCTTAATATCCATATCTTGGTGCCATATATCAAAATTGGAAATACTAGGCATATTACCCAGCAAACTTTTAGTGTTTTTGGTGACCTTTCCGTCCCTCCAAATCTTCCAAAGTTTTTTTTATCACAGATCTAGTAACAGCACAATGCCTACGGGTCTTCTCAAAACTATCAACGTCTGTTAAAATAGAACCTCGGTATATTTAGCAATCAGTTATGGCTTTAATTCTGCGACAGTTGTTCTGTTGTTAGTTGACACATAATGTAATTCCCTTTTTTCCTGATTTATTGCGAAACCAAAATTCAGCACAGTAGGTTCTAGTCATCGGAGGAGATTTACTATATGTTCTTTAGTTATTCCAAGGAGAGTAACATCATCAGCATGCCGCAAGTTCGGCATTTTCCTATCACCCATCGATATACTTTTGTCTCAATTTTCAAAAAATAACCGCGTTATGTATTCAGTGTAGATGTTAAAGAGTAGCGGTGACAGAATATAGCCCTGTCTAAGGCCAGTTTAAGTTTCAAATTTCTTGGAGTCCAAACGGTGGATTAATAGAGCTGCTGGGAACTGAATCCATCTCGAGAGGATTCCACAAATTCACCCATGAACTGCGTCAACGGTTTTTCAGTAGTCCACAAAATATATACACAGAGATGGATGTTAGATTCTCTGGTTTTTTCCACGATTTGTCGCATAATGAGTATTTGCTCCCATGTTCCTCTACCTTTGATATAATCAGCTTATTCGGGTGACATTTTAAAGGGCAGATACGCATGAAATTTGGTGTTTAAGGTTTGAAGGAATATTTAGCTTGTGTATGATATCAGTCTCAATTGTTACCATTTTTATTGATCCTTTTTTATGCAGTATTATAAATAAAGAAAATACCAATAGTCTGGACAATCCAAATCCACCGTTTGGACTACAAGAAATTTGATATTTAAATCAATATAACTGGGTATCTTAAATTGATTAAATTTCTACACAACAAAAAAGATAATTTCATCAATGTTCATATGTATTTCGTCGTCAATGTTCCTATGTATTCCGTCACACAATACACCAATACGCAAAAATGGTTAAAAACTGTGGTATTTTTAAAAAGTTGTCAATTAAATGGAAATGTTTGCTCTTGAAGAACTCTGTTCTACTATCTTCATACGCAAGAATAATATTTTCATAGCATATGTCTCATGTATCCTTAGTGGTAACTTAGTTTAGGGTAGGAGAAAATGTAAACAAAGTTAGCTAGCATTATCCCATTCCGCTACTGTTATATAATATAAAATATTAAACGAATTATAAAATATCTTTTGAAGATGTCATGTAGAAAATTTAAAAAAAACATAAAGGTCACTTATGGGAACTGTTATATTTAACTTTTAACATTCATTCCATATTATCCGCTTTATGTTAATGCTGCTTTTTTTTAAACATTTAATTATCTACGTTATTAAGTTACAAAAAACTAAACCATATAATTAACTACAGAGGTACAGTAGTTTTACGACTATTAAATTTAATATATTAAATACGTGCATCCATATATTAACACGTGAGAAAAAATTTTGTATCCCTTTTTAAGAGTATGAGATTTGGCGTAGTTAAAGTTTATATGGTAAAGGAATGCAGAAAGCAAAAATTTATATATATATATATATATATATATATATATATATATATATATATATATATATAATGTGTTACAAATTCATTCAATTGCTTATTACAAATACATTAAAAGATTCATTGGTCACGTTTATACTGTCAATGTCAAACACGTAATAGTCTGTGGTCAAACTAATACACAGAGTAGAGATTGTAGCCAAAACATTTTAAAATGTCAAATTTAATGAATTTCGAGCTGTGAATTTTATGTGATTTCAAATTTTCATTTCTATATAGTCTGTGGAGCGTAGGTCAATGCAAAAAAGCGTTTATTTTATATTTTCTGTAATAGGTATCTGTGTTTTATATATTAGTAAAATACTAATTTGCTTAATATACATCTGTCGCAAAAGGAAAATTTTGTAGCCGCAATCTAAATTGACTTACTCTGTTACCGCTTAGTGTTTTCAACAAAGTGAATAGGTCATTACATTTTATTACTTAAATTGAATCCTGTTTCGTATTTTGAGTTCGGAGTTTCAGTAATTTCATTACAATTTATTTTTTTATATGCAATGATTATAGAGGTATACTTTTTGACAAAAGAACTTCAATAAAAATTTAATGAAGTGTGGTCGAACTTCGACCACTGGACCACAGGTACGTATTATTCCATATTCAAAAACATAAAAAATTTATAACTATTACGTTATTCTAAATGGTTTAAAGTGTTCTTAAAATTTGCAACATCTGTGTTGGTGTATTGAAAAATATTACTTACAATAATGAAAGCAGCATTTTTTTGTAAGTAACAAGTTGTTTTTATTAATCGTTACCCAACTAAAATGATAGTAAAAAAACCTATTAAGTCTGAATAGAACTCGCACTACATGGATTCCTTATACATAATATAGTTCTAGTCAGATTTTACCAATCTTCATTTTTTCACGATTTTTGTGTTAGTCATTTCGGAAAAATGGAGAAGAGTAATTCTCTAATTTTGCATATTTTTGGAATATTTTTTCCATATCCTATTTAAAATTAAGGAAAAATATACATATTTTTCTGATAAAATTCCAAAAAGCCTTTTCAAACACGTTATTATATGCAATTTAAGAAAAAAATGTCACGTACTTAATTCCCTTAACACCCCCCTCCGCGCCAATTTTCGTACGCATATTTTTAAATTTGAGCTATTTTTACCTTATTACACACAGCAAAAACATATTAAAAAACATCGTTAATATGTTTTTTTACTGTGCCAAATTTCAATTTTCTACGTTAAGCAGTTTCTGAGAAAAACGGCTGTGATGGACATACAGACAGATATGTGTGTGATCTTATGAGGAATCCACTTTATATTTTGAGATATGGAACTCGAAGATACACTCTAATTTCTGCCGCATCATGCACAGCATGTATCGTGTAAAATATATTTCGTAGAAACACCACAATGAAAACATTAAATTCTGATAGTTAATATATTTTATTAACTATAAGACTCATAACTATTTGTGTTACGCGTCCTAAAAAAGTCATAGATGCAGTCTGAATAGAAGCGGTCATTAATTTCCCGATAACCGACGTGTACATATTGATAAATTACTCTTTTGCAAAACTTGAATATGCCATATTTCGATAAATCGCCATTACTTTTAATGCTTCAGGTAAAAGCCCCACTTAAACTAAAAGCAAATAATCCGTCCCTTGGCGATAAGACTTTAAGGCTTAGATATTTTAAAATGCTCTGGTACATGACACCTGATTTTTCTAGTAAAATTATTTTGGCTTACGTTCATTTTCTTATTTTGAACTATATATATATATATATATATATATATATATATAACAATATTCTTAATATATGAAATTCAATTCAGTTTTAAGTTGAGGTTCTTGACTTACGTTCTTTTTAGTGTTTTCCGCTAATATTTGTAAGAGATATAATAGATTAATGAGTATATTCAAATTTTTGATTATAATGGTACATTTTAATATAAATGTTGATACCAACATTGTTATTAAAATGTGAATGGATAACTTATAAAAACAGACAATTATATATTAGTATATCGCTAGCGCGAAATAAGATGATTTAAGTGTCAACTATAATTTACATAATACATAATAAGCTCTTTATTTATAGAATTTCTTAAGTTAATTTTCTTGATTTATATTCTTTTCACTGTTTTCAACTAGTAATTTTTAAGAAATGTAATAAATTAAAAGGTACATTCAAGTCTCTGATTGTAATGGTGAATTTATGTAATAAATTTTGTGACGAAAACTGTTTTTAAAATTTAAGCGGATAGCTTATAAAAACATAAACATTATATATGAATTATAGCTAGCGTGAAACAGTGTAATTTGAGTGTAACCTATAATTTACAATGAGCTCCTTTATTTACGACTTCTTTATTTACGTTTGACAAATTGTAACAATTCACGCAGAGGGCGTAAACATTTAAATACATGCAAAAACATAAATGTTATACTTAAGGGCACGTAGTATTTCTATTAAACTATTTATTTATAAACACCGTTATTATTGTTCAACATGCAAATATAACGCAAAGTACAACTTTTACTGGAGTGAATCAAATAATTAGGCTGTCCATATCTCTATAATTCATAAATGAAAACCTATCAAAATTATTCTACATTCAACAGCTTCCTAATTTTCATTATTTTGTTTAATCTCATTCATTAAAAAGTAAAAAGAGAAGGACTCACCGCAAAACTCTTAGGAGTCTCGTCTTTTGCGAAGGAGAAGAGGTATTAAAATATTAGTGTGCATTTTCGATCGCATTAATAAACCTTTTCAGCGATATTGCACTTGATGGGGACTGTGTGAAATATATTAAAAAAAAAAGAAAATATTTTTTATTATATTTAAGGTATCCAATTATATTTTCTTGTAAAATTTCACCATAATCGGTTATAAGCTGAAAAAGCTATTATGAGAGTTTTCACTTAAGACCGGAGAGATAAACAAACAGACCAGGTGTAATTTTAAGTGGTTCATTTTGTAAATATTAAAATAACAAAAATTAAAAAGAAATAAAGATAATAAATTGTCTAATATAACCATGGAGATTATTGAGCGAGATGAAAAGAAAAGTGAGAACACGATTTTTTAGATAACGCATATCAAAGGTACTATTATCTAAGTTTCGGAAGTTATCGTGTGCAATAAATGGGAAAAAGAAGGCCTAGCATATTTTAACGTGTCATCTAAGGTCATAAACAGACATGCTTTTATGGCATGCTACACAACTAAAGTACATAACATATGTTGTTTAAAATATCCTACACATACTAGTGAGAGTTCGATCTCCACAACAATATGGACCTGCGAAGCGTAACTTTACTTAGAATTGTCCCTTTCGTATAAAGTATTTACAGAGGGGCGGTGGTAATGTGACCTAACTCAATGGGGGGTGATATTTACTAGATCGTAGCGCAACTCGATTTCAAATGAAAAGCGTCTTGGATAACAAACTGTAACGTGCACTGTACTGAGTCTTGAATATCCAACAAGAATTCGAGGCGTTCGGTCAAGGTCGAAGTAAATTTAAAAAGCAGTTTTCACTTAATCACAAGTAATACCACTACCTTAGTTTTCCTATTATTATATTGCTAACTAATAATGAGGACTACTGTTAAGAACGTATTTATCAATAATCAGACCGATTTTTTCTTTTCAACATATTGAAAAGCCACCAAATGCGTTTGGGACTATGCACAAAATAGGGTTCCATAGTGTCCATATATCTTTAAATGATTGATGGAATTTAATCAAAATTACTGTTAATTATAAGTTATAGCTAATCTGGAATATTTAATTTTTTTAAGCCGATGCTGAGCAATTAGGAGACTGTGTTAAATATTTCGGAAACGGAGTTTAAAAATAAAAAAGGGTTATTGGAACTCATGAAGCCCCCACTCCCCTCTAATGAAGGATCTAAAACAACTTTCACGACGGGCTCCACAATTTGTACTATTTATCACTTGTTATACGAAAAACGTATGTGTCAAAATTCAAACAAATGTTGCGTCCGTTTTCTCTCATTTTCTGGCATATAGTGGGACCTCAGTTTTATGTTAAAATACCTGTTAACTGTGAAAACACGAGGCTGTGTGATATACAAATGCTTTAAAGGACGTGATGAAATTAGGAGGATTCATTGTTTCAGTACAGAACCTTAAAAAAGAATTACCGTGGTAAATTAGACTGACTTGATTGTTAATGTTGAAATAGAATTTAGAGGTAATCAATTTAAACTTATATAGTTAAAATTGCAATTAATCTCTTGATATACAGAGTGTATATTTAATTAAAAAGTATATAGATGGAGAAAAAAACCTAAGAAAATGGATTAGAATAAAAAGAATCACGAAAAATGTTTAAAGCATCTAAAAAAAATTAAACTTTAAAGCATCATTGAATAAAATCTATGCTTATTACGGAGTCGCGCGGAGCGGAAATATTAATACGAATGAAAGTTTAATAAAAAATAATTTTAATTACTACTTCTATTGACCATAGTATGTAGAAAAATTTTTAAAAAATCTAAGCCAGAAATTAGTTACACCTATAAACCATAGAATAAACTAGATTCAAACGTGCTTAAAGTAAAGGTCGTCGGATAAACAAAGCGAAAGTTTTCATACAAAGCACCATTAAGTACGAGTCTCTACTATTAAGAAAATGTTCGTATAATGTAACTGAGGAATGATAATTGGCTGCTAAATAACAGATTTATTGAATAGATAATATCATAAGAAAATCATATCATATTTCTACAATTTAACAGACTTTTCTGCGATTAGCATTTACGTAACGCTGAAACTTCAATTTAGATAAATTATCGACGGAAAATAATAATAAATTAGATATGGAAGAAAAGGAATATTGGTTATATTACGAATATCAATATAACCTAGAATTTAGGGAAGCGTGGGAAAATATTAAGCATTGAAGATGGAAGCAAATAATATAAATGTATACCCAAAAATATTATACCTATATGACATAAATTAATCTCCTACTTACGATAATTGGTATAAAAGCTCAAAAAATGAGTTTCTAACAGGAGTCGTAAAAATACATATAGATGCTACAACTACGGTAATGTCAGATGAACAAAATTAGTGAGGGGTTGTATTTGCTCTAAACTAGTCAGTATGAATACACTATTAGTAAATTATTTAACAATGAAATAACTTTTGGGTAATTTAAAATTAATTCTCAATCGCTTTTAATTGACAAAAGTGTGATTTGTAGATTTCAGCGCGACATCTTAATTAATTATACGCCATTATTTATTAAATACTACTGGACTGGTTGAGTCTTAATGACGATGAAAAAATGTTAGCCACCAGTTTGGATATTAAGATATTCTCATTTTGGCAGTCTGGTAGGTTCATTATAATATTAATTAAACAAAACACTGAATGATTATTTCAAAACTACGTACTAAACTTTTCTATACTATCTCATCTTCAAATGTTAAAAAGATATTTAATTTTGTTATCCCATGTCAAATAATGACTTCAGTAATACTTATAGTAAGAATGAATAGCACCGGTTATTTCGCTTAAGTTGAACTAAAACTTATCAATGGCTAAAATTCAAATTTTAACATCCGCTCGACATAAAATTTCTTAGCCTCGAGTCTTGCATTTCATATTCGCTGGAGAAAATTTGGAAATAAATATTAATTTTCATGTTTTAAATAAGTCAGATTCAAGTGACAGCTGCTTAGAATTAATATAACTAGAGTTTTTCATACGAAAATCTTGTTTTTCATATTATAATCTCTTCTAGAGTTTTTCATACGAAATATTTATATTATCAAGACACAGATTATCCCAATAAAATTATTTTGACGACGAAGATTTTTCATTCATAAATTTTCACAAAAAATATAAATATGTTAATTGTCATGTGAATAAACATTTTAATTTGACGAGCATTTCTCAAAAAAATTGTAATTAGACGAAAATTAATTATAAAACAGTCATCAATTCTGGGTTAAAAGAAATTAATATTATCAACAGTTGGACATGGGAGTTCAAAAGAAACTTTCTGAATTTTTGTAATAGGCTGATAATTTACCATATTATTTCTGTATAGTAAGAAAACTAAGTATTTTATCAGAAAGTCTGTAAATTAAAATTTCTTGCTGTAGAAAAATGTTCGGAAAAATGTGTAACTTAATTTAACAATTCGCCAAGATATTTGGCGTATTTGTCATTGTTAACGTGTAATTAAATTATTTGTCCCTTATCTTTAAAGGTAAAAAAAGACATTCGAGTTATATTTTATACTAGATTATTCCTCTCCGGATACTTCCGTGTATTTTCATCAAAAATGTATTTTTTAATGTAAAAATATTCCAAAGTAATGTATAAAATACGTGCGAATTTATCAAAACGGACAAAATATTTGTCAACTGTCAGCCCGCTCAGTCGCGTAATTCATTGAGCTATGCAAATATGAAAAGGATGAGCGAAATCCTGCGAGGGCTTTAGACTCGCACGCAGACATAGAGACGAGTACGCATACTTGTTCGTCGTGAGCTTCGTGAGCCGTACTGAGCTTACGAAGTGTTTACTCGCCAAACAGCCACCGCCTTGTAGATGTTTACCGTTCATTAATCCATCAACTTCCGACACGACGCGGTGCCAACCGAACCTTTGGCGAGGGGCGAGTTTGAAATTCTCCAAACTATAGATACTTTCAGCATTCAAGATGCAACGTAAATTATAAGGTGGTGGAAATTTTGTTTTACTCGTAGACGTAATTCCATAACGGAAATACCTGTTAAAGGTATTGCAAGATGTTCCAAGTATGTTTGCTTGATTCAATCCATGAATTGAAATAATATTAATTGTTAAAAGATACCGGCAGAAGCCCGGTATGGGCTTGTGTCGGATATTGAAACCCGAGTGTTACAAAAATAAAAATAACACTATTAAATAAAGAATATAAAAAATAAGCTTCTTAAAAGTTTTATTCCAATGCTCAATCAGTTAAATGAGAAATATTGTATTCTATTGTGAAAAGTCAGGTTAGTTGTCTCCTATGGAGACTGTTTATAAATGCTGTTTCTACACAAGTTTCTATCATATATACTGTCTGTAGTCGAATGTTTTTTTTCTATGATCTACTTGGACCTACGACGAGGATGATGTGGAACTCGAAAAAAGTGAGACATTTATTTTGACGAAAACAGAACGATTTTCAATGTCATTTAACAGTTTGTTTTTAATTCCTTCAGGCAATGACATTTCTATCTTTACCTTTGACTTTAATTCACATTGATTAATTTTTACAATTGTTTCTAAAAAGTTATTATGTACTTCATTAGATTTTTTTTTGTAATTTACAATTGTTGGTATATTAGCAACGTAATCTTAATTGTAAAAAGCAAGGTATCTTACTTTTGTTTGGTATTATGGTCAGAAATGTTATTTTATTTTTTACCTTTTCCTGTACTTAATCGCAGAATGAGAAAAAAAATTATATTCTACTTTTATAGCGTCAGGCCCATTTTTCTCCATTGGCTTTACATAAAATAATTTTTTCTCGTTTTGACCGACTTTAGTTTATTTACAAATAATAAAAGAAAATATTCGTTAAATCGTAAACTAATATTTTAACTACTTAATTATTATTGTAATATGAAAATGCTGTGTATATTTATAAGTAGTAACAGATTAAAAAAATCTATATTTCGAAGGAGAAAATGTTTTGTTTCTATGTTTTGTCACTCTTGCCATGCGCACAGTACTATATTTTTTAAATTGAGTTTTTTTTTTTAAATTGATTATTAATTCAAACAATTCGTTATTGCAAGATTTAAAAAGAAATATTTGAAATATATTTTGTTCTTCAATTAAGCTCTAAATAAATACTTCTAAGAAAAAGAACTTTTTGAAAAGGTTGTAGCCTAAATAATTGAAATCGTTTTTTTAATATATACATTTTTTTAATAATTTAGTATCTCAAAAGGAAAAATGGAACCCTTTTAAGACGAATCGTACGTTAGTCTGTCAAGTCTATCAGAGTGTTACTCACTAAATGACGTAAAATAAAATTTTATTAAATTTTAAATTACCCGACCTAAAATTTGTAAAAACATTTTAAAATTACAGGGACGATTCTAGATCCCATAATTTTTTAAATATGCACCATGTTTTTCGTAATTGCTTTTCTAAGATATAGTGGGCAATATTCTTATGTTTTTATATATTTACTTCCAATATTCTTGAAAACTATGGGACTTAGGAAATTGAAACTTGGAATAGTGATGTATCCCATTAATCCACGTATTTTGCACTTGCCAACTTTTTTGAATATATTTTTTTAAATTCTATGTCATTGATGTGTTATTTGAAAGGCTTGAGGGACTTTAATTTCTTTTTCGTTATGCAATATTGCATATTCCAAAAAATATGAGAGAATAGAAACTTATGCCAGACTGTAACGATTATTCTAGATCTTATAATATTTAAAATACGCACCATAATTTTACACCTTTAAAAGATATGATACGCAACATTGTGAAAGATTGATATTTGTAAATACTTCAGCTGGAATACAATATAAACTTAAATGTTCACAAATGCCTAAATGTAAACGAAACACTCTGAGTGCGATTTCTACTCGTGCGTGATAGGTGTCTTTCAAATAATTCTGTATATTATTTTAGTTTTATAATTTTTTTATCGATTGCTGTATACGGATTGATAACCCGAAGAATAGGTTTTGTTACATAAAATCATTTAACTATGATTTATTTAAACAAATACCATTTTGATTCGAAACATGTTACACAGATACATGCGTATATTAATGCTCAAATTACTATGAAACTATTGGTCAAAAAAACACAATTTTAAAACAATGTGTCCAGTAGTTTGCAAATGTTTTCAAGTAAAAAAAAAACCTAGCCAGATAAAAAGGACATAATTTATTCAAGTACCTTCTTAAATAAAAGTTTCATTACAAAATACCAACATAATTTCGAATGAAACAGACAAACAAATAAAATGGAAAGTACGTGCGGCTCCGAACATTGCGGCAAATACCTTATTACGCCGGCCGCATACTCTGCCCTAGGGCCGCCAAATTAACATTTTTATTTCATAGGAATTTAATTTTCACCAAAATTTTCCCCTCACCAGCGTCTCATTGCTCACAGTAAGCGCTCAGGTATTGCAATTGTGATGTGTAAATGAATTCTTTATGAGTAAAAATATTATATTGATTGTTTATTCTACCAATTTCGTTAGCGCCCTTTTATTTTCCTGTTCTTTGAATGCTTAATTGGCATCGTATTTCAAATTCAAAGGGCGTATTAAAAGTTATATTTGTTTTTTATAATAAACGAACAACACGTTGATTAAACGTTTTGTCTAATTTCATAATGTACTAGTGATTATAATACTTTGTTAGTGACCAGTTGTTCAAGTATTATATTCTTTATCTGCTGGTTAAACATTGGTAGTTTATTGTTATTGTAATGAACTAGTGAATTTATTATTACGGGTTCGCTTTGTGAAATTATTATTATGGCTTCGTTTATTACTTCACATGTAGTCACTTTTTGGTATTATAAACTTGTTGAATATTAGCAATGAAAAGGGGTGTATGATTGATGATTAAAAAAAGGAATTTAAAAATGGTTCTGATCTTTGATTGGTATATCAATTGACCTGTTATAATAATCCCTTAGTAAAAACAAGCTTTAAGTTATCTCTAAATATTGTAATTTTTATTTGTTTTCAGAAAATTTCCTACAATGTTATTTTAAATTTGTTTCTAAATGGTTTATTTTCTCCTTTGGTAATGCACAAATATGAATAATATTCCCAATTCTTTTCATTAATACTACTAATGAAATTCTTAAATTTTCTTTTACAATATCTTCCTTCTAAACTTGTTAGAGATTTTACGATAAAATAACTATTACGATTTGTGTGATGAAAGGAAGGTGATACAAAGTTTAGACCTTTTGGCCAATAAGCAAATAAAATTACTAATCGTTTACATAAATAGAAAAAATATACGTTCTTGGCTTTTAAATGGTTAGTTTAATTTTTCCATTTTTATAATTAAAAAAATAATTTTAGAATGATATTCTATTAATATAATTCTAAATAGATAAACAAAAGTCGGTTTTACATTTGTTTCACTTTTTTGAAAATTTTAAAACACCATTGTTTTCTACCCATAATCACCTAATAAATCATTTTTAAAGGTAAAAAATTATAATTAAAACCGACGTTAGAAATTAATATATAATCAATAAGCTTTATTAATTCTGATTGCCTTATGAAACAATAATCGAAGATGAGAGTTAATTAAGAAAGGAGATCTAATCCCAGAATCACTTCTGTGGCCATTGGCAGTAGAATATGCAGAGGGAACGTATTTATTTTTTAACTTTATGTTTTTTATGAAATTGATAACTCTTAGATCATAAAGTTTACCTGATAGTTTTACGTTTCCAAGATTATAATCTAATCCATAACTGAAAATCGCAATAAAGAAAATCCTGCTGCTGCCTTTCGAAAGGCACATGGAGTAGTTCTACTACAGTCGACAACATATTTTCAATTTCTTTATGAAAATTAATTTAAATAATTTTAATTCAAGGTTTAACCAAATGCTTTTTCCTTACAACTTTATGAGATTAGATAAGGAATAATTCGCATTTAATTTTGAAGTTTAACATTTCATAAATCGGGCTTAAAAATAAAACAAATCGTAAGTAGAACTTCCGCTTTATTTTGAAAGTTCTATTGAAGTCATTAAATAGTCCTTACATCCGTCTTCCGCGATGTGGTGAAATTGTTTTAAATCGTATTAAGTTTTTACTTTTATATTTTATTACATATTAATTAAAATCTGCTTGGAAACATTTACATAGGAAATTGAATACAAGCCGGTCTAAAACTGCAGAAAGTGCTAACCTGTAACGAGCAGATGCACGTACTTGAAAAAGTTGTATTGTTTCTGTGTATCAGTAAGGAAACCTAAAAGGCGATATTAAATAAAAATTTCCTCGCAATCCGCCTTATCTTATAGCGACCGGAAAAAGAAAGACCAACGACACGGCCCCAGGCCATAAGTGCTCTCTGAAACTTGTTTTTGAGACCTACACCCGCAGCCGCTTTGTAAACATTGTTGTAACCTACTGCAGCAGAAATCCATTTCATGTATGTGCTTTTCTTTCATTTCACAAACGAAACTAACGAAATAAACGGTGGACTTAAAGCTTGTGTTCGATCAGTAATGCACAGTATAGGATAGAGCCATTATAAAATGCAATATCGCATTTTTTTAACGAATCAGGTAGTGTATTTTAATTCATCTGATATTTAAGTAAGTGATAATGACGAATAAGTATATAACTAGTACGCAACGTCATTTTTAAATACATAATACAAATAAAATATATTTAACCCAAAATATTTTATCTTGAATTAAATATCAGGGGCAAGATCAGTTTTCAAACTTTACATGGGGATTCTTATAGTGTAGAGAAAAAGAAGAAAACTTCCGTAAAAAATTATGGACATTATAATCTTAATAATCGATTAAATGTATATTTAATTCGGAAAATTTTATGCATTCTTAATGAAAAAATACAGTCTAACTCTATTGCCAGCTTCACTCTATGTATCCATACTCTATGTATCCACGCAGCTTCTATGTATTCATCATTCTAGCATAAATTGTGGCCATAAAATGACTTAAAATCATATAAAAAGCCGAAATTTTCTTTAAAACTTGCAGAGACCCTGTCGTCACAGCTTAGTGAAAAAGAGAAATGCAAAATAAATACACGCTCCACTTCGCCATTGAAAAGTGGCCAGTAAGCGGAAGAGCGTACGAACATTGAGTGGGCAGCCCTGGATGGTTGGGGTTCTATACGCCCACCCAGTTATTGAAACCGCTCTGTAAATGTTATGTAGGCACTTAAAAATGACTAGCTTTTGTTTCGTAGTGGTCGTTCCTTTATAAAAATACGAAAAGGGTTAGAGTCGTTTGAAGTGTGCTCACCTTAGTGCACGTGTATGGCAATGTTTGGTATATATTTGATGTTTCCTACGTTTTCTCTAATATTATAATTTCTGCGTTTCACGGGGCTTGACATTTTCCGGATACGTTTATACCTACTATTAAAATACGGCCCACGCAGCGAGTTGTCGGATTATCTTGTATATATTAAATGCTTCGCCAACCATATTATGTCTTGGAATTAGTCACAAAACCAACAGGTAAGCAACTAAATTTAACGAGTAAGGAACTACATTTAACATTACTTAAAATAATGAATTTTTTATGATTTGTGGTTTAAATTTTAAAGATAGCGCATATTTTAATAAATAATCATTTTGAACATAATCGTAAGTAATGTTAAATGGTGGAAAGCAAGTTTCATGAAAACGTATTTTTTTTCTTGGATTTTAAGATTTGCTGACGTGGTTTGTCGACGCCGACTTAATAGACTATGGATGAGTGATCAAGTTAGTAGGCCAACGAGACACGAGAGGAATGTCTATAAGAAACTGTATATCAGAAAATTAACCTATGAGAAAAACATCTACCCTCTGATTTACGATTGGTATGATCAACCTGGCTGCGGCTCCAATGTCCAATTAAGGGTTATATTTTTATACTGTGCGACTTCGGTCCATTATTAACTTATAAAATGTTAATGCCTAGATCGATTTTGATAGATTAGGTGATATGTTATTAGTGATACCTACTATGTGAACATATTCAATACACCATACTCCAGACGTCATACTGTAATGTCAACAAATTTAAAATTTGCAGAGATTATTCCTTGCGGTATCAACTTAAAGAACTTAAGCTAGAAATACTGGCCTTAAACTTGATAGCTACCGAAATAATAAATTTAAAATTTACTAAATGTATTGATTGTGGTATCAAATTAATGAACTGAAGTCGAAAATTCTGGCCCTAAATTTGATAGCTACCAAAATAATAAATTTAGAAAGAATATTGATTGTGGTATCAAATTAATGAGCTGAAGTTGAAAATTGTGGTCTTAGACTTGACAGCTACTGAAATAATAAATTTTAAATAAGACCAGTTTTGACTATATTTTTATTTCTTAAGACTAATTTTATTGCTACAAAATGATTTGAATTTTGGTACTGGAAAAAAATAAATATTAAATATTTATTTAAATTGTTAAAAAATTCCTAGAGTAAATCAAAGTAAAATTTTATTTTTTAAGTGACAGGGAAAATGTTGTTCAGAATCCTTTCTGTAAAAATAGGTCATGGCAGAATTATTACATTTCCATTTAAAATATAAAATAATTGTAAATTTATATAATAATTAGTCACACATGTAAAGTATTTAGTTGTAGAAGTTGTGCATCATCCGACATTTGAATATATCTGTTTATTATAGTTTTATATTAGTTAATTAGTAAAGACAGCCTTATTATTTTGTATTTTTTAATTTACACCATATTGCTATAATAACTATTTAAGAGATATTGGAATATTATGTCTCTTATTAATATTTTCCATATTTTCTTCTTTTTTGTAATGAAAGACCCAAGCAGTCGGGGTTTTTTTTTAAAATGCAGTTTTTATTTATCTGCTGACGGTGAAATTAAATTGTATTTGTATTTTTAATTAATCTAATCGCAAGTTTTTCAATGAAACCTGCAAAACTAAGCTCCATCCTACCTTTTTTGATACACAATTTTAATTAAAATCTGATTTTCATTCAATTAAATTTTCCATCAACATTTAATATAACCGACTATGCCGTGTTTATTCGCTATGAGTAAATAAAATAAGTGTTTTAAATATTTAGACATGAATTTTATTAAACATAGGCCAACCAGTTATTCCCTTCGATTGCTTAATTCCTATTATATATGCATAAGTAAAAATAAAACATATATTTTACCAAATATTTTGTCCTCATTCATCCTCATTCATGAAAAGTATAAATGGTTACAACATTACATTACGCAACATAGGCAGGATGTATATAAAACATAGGGCAGGATGCCAAAGAAGAATTCCTAAAAATTAAGTTATAAATATGTATTATGTAAATTACTGCCGCCGCGGTGTGTTGGATTGATCACAAGGCATACGGCCTTTGACGGCACGGCGCACTGGCTGGAATGGTGTTCTGGTTGGCTGTAAAAGAGTGTTCTTGTAGCAATAAGTCCACTATATATATATATATATATATATATATATATATATATGAGAACTCGTTATAATTTATTATTTACCTAATTATTGTAAAGTATAATTGGTATAAATGCTAGAAGACAATATTATACATATATAAACATCGATGTACCTGTATAGAGATATATTCCTACGCAAATTCTGCATTTAATTTATTGCTTCAATAAATTCTTTTCAATTTAATTATTAAAAAGGCTCATCATTATAAAGTTGCTTAATAATTAATAAAATATTATTCATTTTAAGTTTAGTTTTTGAGCTACGTGTTATCTTTACCGTTTTTATTCTCGTGCTTGGGAAATAATATTGTTTTAAAAAGATTAGTCTTGCTTGTAAATAGTGCAAAATTTTTAACTTTACGTACTGATTATAATAATGGAACGTTTATGGACTCATCTCAGTATCATTCATCTAATCGAAACTTCATTTATATGTAAAAAAAGGCAAAAACTAAGATAAAAACTTTGAAAATGCAAAAAAATTGCTTGATCTACCCCATGATCTCTTTAAAATATTAAGCAGATAAACCTTAAAAAATGTTTGCCCGTATACCGTGACGTCACATAAAAAGTATGACTAGAAGATATACTTGGAAATTTGTCATATAATTTTTAATAATATTGTTTTAAAAATATTAGTTTTGGCTGTAAATAAGACAAAATTTGTAACTTTACGTATTGATTATAATAATGGAACGCTTATGGTCTCATCTCAGTGTCAGTCATCTAGTCGAAACTTCATTTATATGTAAAAAAAGGTAAAAACTAAAATAAAAACTTTGAAAATGCATAACAATTGCTTGATCTACCCCATGATCTCTTTAAAATATTAGCCAGAGAATTCTAAAAAAATCTTTGCCCGTATACCATGACGTCATATTAAAAGTATGACTCGAAGATATACTTGGAAATTTGTCATATAATTTTTAATAGGCTGTGTTCCGAAATTTATCATATATTTGTGATAAAAAATTATGATATGAATCGAAATTGAATTAAACTACAGATAGGAGCGAAAAAATAATGATTGATAAAAATGTCTCATATTAAAGTACATAAAAACATTTGGAATACATAAAAACTACTTTTTTCCTGTCATTTGACAATACAATAATTAAAAGTGCATAAAATTTCGTTTTCTATATTCTACTACATAGTTACAGGCGGATTTAATAAAAGCGTGTAAAAAATTAATAATTTCACAGTTTGATTTGATTTGTACTTAACAGATTTGTAAGATAGACGTAAAAAATACTTAAATACATTAATTTTAAAAAAACTTAATAATTGTAATGATAAATTTGTTCTTATCTATGTATGGATATTAAATATCCCTGAAAATATCATGCCCTGTTTATGAAAGAGTTGAAAGTAAAATTCACGTTTTTCAAACTAAAGTGTTTCTTGAAAAGTTTAGAAAACTTCAAATTAACTTACCTTTCTACCTTGCACATTTTGTCCGCTTGCACTAGAACGGTGGTGCAGACTTTAACTCCTTGCTTGTTTGCGAATAACGCTGGGGAACGAGGTAATCTCTTATTAGTCCCAAAGCACTTCCAAGTCTTTACCAAGGGAGAAACTTATTTTATATATCCGTGACTCAATTATTAAGATAAATTCAACTTTTTAAGGATCGTTGAAGGAGCAAAAATTTTATCATGTAGTAAATTTTAAAGTTCTAAAAAAATAAATAAAATATTTTCTTTATCTTGTTATTTTTTGAAGTAACTATTATTTCTATATTTCAAATCCTGTCTGGCAGTATAAACGTACTAACTTTTTTTTTACAATAAGAATATATTTATAACATAGGCTACAAGATCATTCAGTTCCAATTCTATACCAAATGTTGATTATTTTTTTCACATTAATCATGGTTCAGTACTTCAAAACGAAAAACGAAACCATTATAACGTATCTGTCTGTCTATCAAACAAATTGTTTTTGCGAGACATGAAATATGGAATGGTAAAAACGTTAACCCGCACGTATCTCAATAGTAAACATCCATAAATATTTATATGGAAAGTATGGAAGGAACAAATAAAATACCTGATTTTTTTCAATTCGATACATAGTATAAGTTATTTTAATTAAGGTCTTAAACATTTTTTTTTAATCATTTTAGGTATTATAATTCCGGGATATATTGAAACATATGCAAAAATAAGATCTTTCTCATATTTTGAAACTACTCAATCAATAATTATTAAAAAATAGAATTTTTAGAAGCAAATGCAAAGAATATAGGAAAACTATAGTAATTATCCTAGATTTAATATTTTTTTAAATATGCAACATGTCATGTATCAGGCCTTTGAAAGATATAGTAGGCAATATAGTAGCAATATATATATATATATATATATATATATATATATATATATATATATATATATATATACGTTGTGAAAAATTAATATCTGTGAAGAATTTAATAGAAACATTATGTACCCTTATATGCATAAACGTGTACGAAATTCAGAATAATCCTTTTTATAAATTTATAGTGAATTAGTAAATAAGCCAACAAAAGTAATCGGTTTCTTAAAAATTATGTTTTAGTTGTACTAAACAATTTATATTAAAATTTTTTATTGTACTTACAATTTTAAAACTGATTTCCGCTACCAGGCTATAAAGGTCATCGACGATATTTTTGAACGTTGTAAAATAATAATAATATATAACTTTACAAAATAAAGTAATTATGTGTATTTAATGTCTTGTGTATAACTAATAAACAAAATTTTAATTGACAAGAAAAAAATTAAAAACGACCTGCCGCTGCAAATATTTGAAAAATTCTTCTGGGGCACTTATTTGTACTCATATTGGTAAAAAAAACAAATGTTATTTTTTTCAGAATTACGCCATTTTTTACAATTTGATCATTTTTGTTTTGTTCATCAAAATGATTTTTTGTACATTTGAGTTCCATAATATACCACTGGAGTCAATATTAAGTATAACGTCATTGCTGGAACCCTATTATTAATGCGTCAGTCCGTCTGTTGCTATTTTAGGTTCTTTTGAGGAAACCTATTCATTCTATTCATAAAAAATATTACACATTGGTAAAAATATATTTATAAATTTATTTTTAATATATTTCTTCCTTAATATATGCTAGAGTGAAATAAATTGTGTGATGAAAAATGTTATTCCTTTTCCCTATTTTCACACTATATTCCGAGATATTCCTAAATAGATAATAAAAGTTTAAAAAAATTAAATAATTCTTCATTATTATGTTGAAAACAACAAATAAATGTAAGTGACAAAATTATAAAAAAGTGATTGGAGCATGACTACTCGGTGCGTCGTAATTACACAAAAGTATATTATACATATATACATCAATAGATGGCAGTACGAGTATTTCAAATCGCGCAATAGAATGTTCCAACCGGAGATACATTAGCGAAATAGGCATGGCCCTAGGTGAAATATGAAGTATTGCGGAAGACATAGGTGCTTGAGTAAGCAACCTGAATGCGGGTAGATGCATGATGCCAAATTATGTTATTGGTCTTCTTTTGCTCAAAAAATTGTTCAATGTTGTATACATTCGTCATAAGCTCACTTTGTTTCCTTAATTCATCTGAAATTTTAACCGTTGTAAATATTCATAAATTAATTATTTATTTTAGGCTGCATACATTTGATGTTCTTTTTTGCTTCTAAATATAATAAAACTGTGAAAATTACCTGTCTGTATATTAAAGATAAAAATGATATAAGGGAACATAAAAAATAATAGAACACAAAAATATTGTTTTTTGCAAATTTTCGTCTGTTTATTTGTCTGCTTTTGTGTTTGTTTGTTCATTAATAATGTGAAAACAATTGAACCAATTCAGATGGCGTTTTCAGAAAAAAATAAAGAAAGTAACATTTAGTTTTCATTTATTCGCTATTTGTTCAATCCATCAGAAAATATATGAATTTAATATTTTCGAAAATTTATTTTTATCGCTTTAGTACAACAACAAAGGAATTCCTCTATACCCAACGCTTATTAATTACGAAAATTTTAAATTATGTAATGAAGTTTGTGACAAACTAACTCACCGACAAAAAAATACAACATACATTATCGAAATGTGCGTCAACCAGAGGTGAAGTGTGGTATGGTTTCCGCAATTAAATTTTTCCGATATTTTTCGTATTCGTTAAAGCTCAATTTCTTTCTTCAATTTGTTTAATATTCAGATCAGATATCAATATTTATAATTTAATTACTTTGGTAGGTTTAGACTGTGTGTAAATGTAGTCACTTTGTAATTTGTTTTATATATATATATATATATATATATATATATATATATATATATATATATATATATCACAAGTCACCAACTAAAAAGAACCTGCAGTCCTTTTAAAAAGGTGTCGATTAAGTGGAAATCTTTACTACTGAAAAACTCTTTTCTACGATATCGAACTGCAAGAATAATAGCTTCACTGCCTCTCTTATATATCCTTGATGGTAACATATTTTATAATAAGTGATAATGTAAGCTAAGTCAGCAAGCATTATGCAGTTCATTTCTTTTTACATAAAGAATTATCAATTAATTTTCAAAACATTGTTGAAAAATCGAAAAGCTTTATTGCTTTCTACAACAGTCACTTGTAGAAACAGGATGTAATTTTAATCTGCAATATTTTTTATAATATAATATATTAAATATTTTTCTATGTATTTAAATTTTGCTCTAACTTTCGAATAACTGCTTTATTAATTTATATAAAAAAGGCAACGTATTTATTAACAGATAGTGAATTTTTTTCAAATATTATGTCGTATTAAATATCTATAAACGTATTATAAAAAATTCAAAATATGAAAAAAGGCGTAGTTATTACATTATTCTAAAACTTTTAAATCGTTATTAAAACATATCAACGTCGGGATTTGTATTCCGAAAAATTTTAGTACCAAATAAATTCTAATACCAATACGAAATAATTATTTGTTTTTTTATATATTAAACAAGTCGTTTTCATTGATTGATATCCAACTAGTTCATTGATTTTCACAGAGATATTCTTGATTTAAGAGCAATTATAATTAATTTAGCAAAAATAGTACTTTTAGTTGCATGAATTTGCAGTATTTCGTCGTGTGAACTTATTAGGCGAAACCGTACACAAAACTAGTAAAACTTTTTCGTGTAAAAAATTATGAAAAATCTGCCTATCTTTTGAAAAAGATGCTTGTCTAAGTATTTTTTATATACCTTAATTTTTAAATTTAAGTATATAAAAATACTTAGACAAGCATCGTCACCATTATATTAATTCTCCTTTTTCGATTCTGTATAACCTCATTAAACATTAAAAACATCTTACTTCATACAATGTCATATTTCTCAACTATGAACAGAGAAACACAATATTTGCATATGATAAAAGTCAAAAGGCGATAAATTTCAGGTGAATTCAACGGTAAGTTAAACAGCATGGTATACAAGCGTTGTGGTGCTTAGTGAATTGTGGTCATAACATTTTATGTGTTCCTCCCGAGACATCGTAAACCAGACTGGGGATGAGCCCGTTTATTACAATATAAATCAGCGAGCCTCACACGCATTGGAGCGAGGAGGGAAGTATTCGAGATTTGGATTTGGTTCGAGAATGAGGAAGAAATGACGGTTTATGAGGGATCTCTCGAACTGAAAATAGGTTTTCCACGATAATCAACTGTATACTTATCTGACATCGATTAGATCAAGGTGTAATTTGTTCATAAAAATTTAAAATACATTTCTTTCTAATTTATATTTCTTATTAATGGCATACTGTTGTTTTCAATTCTCACATTTTTTCGTATTGTTTATCAATTTATTATACAAGTATACTTCGCGTATACTGAGCGTATTCAACAATTGTTTCCTGTTAGCTTTGGCTAAAATCCAAAATAAATTTATAAACCCATTTTCTAATCTAACCATATCAATTGCTTATTTTAATTTGTTCTTGTGTTGTTTCCTTCAAAATGATAATAAGTATAATTTTAGTGCACATATTTTTCAACTTAAGGAAATCTGAAACCAAAAAATATGAGACTTATGTACTTTTTAGTATTGGTAAGTTATCTAATGATATAGGCAATATATTTATATAATATTAAGAATTATTTTAATATCTCAATGTAGTGCCCAGTTATTTTTTTTGCTGACCTCCTACAATTTTAATTTTGGCAGTTTTTGTTCTATAGCAATATTTGTCTTTCATATAAACATTATTTGTGAAATAATTCTATAGTTAACAGCTACTATAAAATTCGACCGCGATCATTGCGGTTTTATTCTTTAAGGTACGAAACTCTTTCTATGGGAGATAAGTGTCAGAGAAAAATAGATTATGAAGTGAACATTTCTTCAGTTTATAGTATATATACATATTTTTTAGGGTTGGAAAATATCCTTCTGTTATTTATATCTCAACATGTATACTGCCATGATGCATAAAACTTTGATGTCATTTTTGTTGAAGAACTCACTTAACAATATGATATTTTTTATTCCATCCATTAATAACATTTTATTTACAATTAAATGAAACTACGTGATGTAGTATTATTTCTACTATCTTTAATTTCTTTACCACGACCTAGGTTTCGTTGTATTACAACATCTTCAGGTGGGATATAAGCAAAGATATTTTCTTATAGAATCTTTGCTTATATCCCACCTGAAGATGTTGTAATACAACGAAACCTAGGTCGTGGTAAAGAAATTAAAGATAGTAGAAATAATACTATATCACGTAGTTTCATTTAATTGTGAATAATGAATTTCTACAAAATTAACGCCAAATATATTCAACATTTTATTTATAATTTTTTAAGTCCTGGCTGCACGCTTTAAGCATATGGTCTTTTTTATTAAACTTAGTACCCCAAATGTTACCTCGATAACTAAAAACCAATTATTTGTTATCATGATAAAACACGCGGTACGTAATTTAAACAGTTTTAGTTCATAAAAAATAAATTGGATAATAATAAAGGTAAGCAAAATTATACAGAGTATTGCACGATGTAATAATACAGTTTAGTGTGCAGGGTAATTTTTATAATTTTCGGTAATATTTCTGAGCTTATCTGTTTTCTATATTTACGACTATAAATTATATGTTTTCCGTTGACATCAATCGTTATGTCAGAGCAAATTTTGAAAGCGACACATTCGTTAGGATTTTAATACAACTTGTAGTTATTGTATTATAAGCCAAATTTAGTGCGTAGGGGATTTTTTATAATTTTCGGTAATATTTCTGAGCTTATCTATTTTCAATATTTTATCAAGCTCCATTATTACGATTATCAATTATTGTTTTCCGTTGATATCAATTGTCACGTCAGAGCGGATTTTGAAAGCGACACATTCGTTAGGATTTTAATCGACTTATAGTTATTGTATTATTTGTTGAATTACCCATTGCCTATATTAATCAGTTAGAATATGAAATGAAATAAGGAACGGGATAATATAAAGCCGGATAATAGAATAATTTTCACTTTCATTTTTCAACTGAATTCAATTCATAGTCAGTTGTCGGAAATCAGTTGAAACTAGCAACACTCGGTTATAACTAGCGATTTATTGTACATACTGGTCGGTCAGCAAATAGTTTGCAGACACCACTGACTTCTCGGTTTGGAAAATGTAGAGAATATTCTCATGAGAAATATTGTTAAATTGAAATTACCTTGTCTATTACTAACTGAATATGACTGAAACTCTCATTTCAAATATATCTACTAATCAACCACAAGTGATATGTACGAGTATGTAACTAAGCTAAGCATACAGCTTGTTATAGGTCGGCATAACATTAACAAATATGAATTAATTATTTCATATATTTTACCACTTATAAATCTCACGTTTGTAATATCAAGTATAAATTACTAAAGTATAAATTACGAAATACTGTGGTAAAGTAATATATATATATATATATATATATATATATATATATATATATATATATATATATACTCTTAATTATTTAAAATATGTATGTTTAATCGCTAAGTAAGACAGATGGTGTCGCCACGAGATATGTACGGTGCCGAAATAATACTCACACCGATATTACCCGGCCTACTAGTTGATGGTCGTTTAGTCAGCTAGTCGGCTAGTCGGATAATTTGATACATCTCAGGTTATGACTAAAAAGGCGTACGGTTAAGATTTCGAATATTATCTATTTTCTACTTGTTATACTTATTTAGATGAAATTTCTACACACATGCCCGCACTCATGTATATACACATGAACGCAGACCTTAAGCACACACAAACACATACGCACATGTTATCTATTCTATGTCATCTATATATATAATAAAATTGTAAGAGTGAATTCTGTACATGAAAAGTATTTTAAGTAGAGTTATTGATTTATCTTAAGGGTGATAATAGAAGACAGAAAACAGGTTTTTAGAATGTTTTTCTGTTTGTTAATTTGTTCTTTAATCACTCGAAATCCATAAGGCGGGTTGTAATGAAATTTATTTTGGTGATAATTTATACCCTGGAGCAATACATTTAAATATAACAAATTAAAAAAAAACTGTGGTTTGGTGAATGTTACGATATTGACATTGCCAACGCCATCTATTAGCATCTATTATTTTTGTAATAGTAAAGATAATAAAAACAGTAATAGTTTCTACAATGAAACCGTAATGCCATGCAAGTGAAACCATGGGGCATAGCTGATATACGAGTGTGTATGTATATATATATATATATATATATATATATATATATATATATATATATATATCTGGAGTAATTAAATATAAGAAATTAAAAAAAACTGTGGTTTGGTGAATGTTACGATATTGATATTGCCAACGCCATCTATTAGCATGTATTATTTTTGTAATAGTAAAGATAATAAAAACAGTAATAGTTTCTACAATGAAACCGTAATGCCATGCAAGTGAAACCGTGGGGCATAGCTGATATACGAGTGTGTATGTATATATATATATATATATATATATATATATATATATATATATATATATATATCTGTAGCAATTAAATATAAGAAATTTAAAAAAACTGTGGTTTGGTGAATGTTACGATATTGATATTGCCAACGTCATCTATTAGCATCTATTATTTTTGTAATAGTAAGGATAATAAAAACAGTAATAGTTTCTATAATGAAACCGTAATGCCATGCAAGTGAAACCGTGGGGCATAGCTGATATACGAGTGTGTATGTATATATATATATATATATATATATATATATATATATATATATATATATATGTATATATATATATATATATATATTACATTAATTACGTTTCTTGTTAATATATCGAAGAAACTTTTATTTTGTCAGATAGTCAATTCCAAATACTCGTCATTTGGAATTTACTATCTTTCTAAACAAAACGTTTTGTCATATCCTCAACCGGCTAGCGGTGATAGATAATTTGGGAAATTGTAATTTATAGTATAATTTATAAAATATTTTGTATCACATATATTTGACTAACAAGCAGTTTAATTGATTTATGCCTATTAGTATATATACATGTATTGTACATTAAATCGGATATTATTCTGTGTACTCGTATATAATCAAATATTTTGCTGCATTCTTTATTCAGAGCATGGATTTTTATTGAATAATTTTTAATTTTAAGTAACGTTTTTTTTACGATTGAGAGTGAAAATTTTTTATTTTAAAGTGGCTCATTAAATTATATTTTGAAGCCCAAATTTTTAATTCCTTAATTGTTTAAAATTTCAACTTCTACTGTCTTTAAAGTTATTTGAACTTTCCAGACGCTCCGCGATTTCGTTTCTGGCGTCGATAATTATCTTATCGGTTGCCTCAGTGTCTTTAACGATGGCTTCGACAGATATTCTCAATGTTTTCTTGTAGTGGTCGCTTTTGCTTTGACGACGATTCTTTGCAACAAATGTCAGTTTGGTGTTGTAGTTATAATTTCATGTGACAGTTATTTTGAAACTTATTGTTTTTTTATAAATATTTAAGAAAAAAATGTAATAGCACTTAGAGAAATTAAAAAAGATTTTATGAAGAATTTTCATTGATTTTTTTTTTCATTTTCGGTGGTAATATTTGAAGCATATTATATTCAATTTTAATGGAATTTGCGCCAAAAATCCAAAAACTGTAAAGAATTTTTTGAATCGATTGAAGCATTTAGAGCCCTGTTTATTTCTTTGATGGGTATATATTTCATTGCCATCCAAACGCGATTCTCATTTCGGAATTTTCTTTGTCAATATCAATTTTTTTTACATATTATATGTTCACAATTAAATGAAACTACGTGGTGTAGTATTATTTCTACTTTCTTTACTTTCTTTACCACGACCTAGGTTTCATTGTATCACAACATCTTCAGGTGGGATATTAGCAATGATTTTTGCTGATAAAAGATCTTTGCTAATAGCCCACCTGAAGATGTTGTGATACAACGAAACCTAGGTCGTGGTAAAGAAATTAAAGAAAGTAGAAATAATACTACATCACGTAGTTTCATTTAATTGTGAATAATGAATTTCTACAAAATTAACGCCAAATATATTCAATATTATATGTTATTAGTAATTCTATTGCGAATCGTTTACTGTATTATCAACTTTACGTACTTTTTCATTACTATATGTATATATATATATATATATATATATATATATATATATATATGTATGTGAGTGCATAAATACTTATATTTAATTAGCTGGCTACTGACAAGTATGAATAGCTGTTTTCTACGTAATGACTCTTACAAAAATTGTTGGAAAAGTTTTACACAAATTCGAGAAAAACATTTCGAATGTGAAGAGATATTGATTCGTGAGTTATTTGAATTAAATATTCAAGTTGAGTTACTTATCCTAAACATCTTGTGAATGGAGGCCGCATCCGTGTCGTTTTATCGAATTTCCTTTTCCATTATCGGTCACGTAGTTTCCAGAGATCGAGATAAAGACTTGTCTAACAATATTATTTCCGGCGGTTCAGGACTTTTTTACGTTTTAGGTAGAGATAACATTTTCTTGAAGAGATTACGTGATTTTACCTAGTGTAGATGTTCTTTAAAATGTTGATTTTTCCTGAATTGTTTAAACGAGCATACTGTTTATTTCACCTTTTATTACGCTTTATGTTACTTTGAAGTGAAATATTATTTATATTACATGGAAAAACTAATAAAGGGTCTGCTATTGGAAAATGCTTTATTTATCTTTATATTATTAAATTTCGTTCTTTTCTAGAAATGTTCACGGTTTATACACTTTTTGAAAAATTCTCATTAACCCTGGTCAATTATATAATTTTGAAAGATTCTACTGAAAATATTCTACATGAACGATTATAACTATAAAATAAATTATTACCTATTTGTATTTTTATACAAGGTAAAAAATAATATATTAAAACACAAATATAAATGTTTTACATCAGAAAATTATTAAGTATTTTCTTGAATACTAATAATTCATTGATTCATTTGCTTTTGTCCAGGACTGTTTTCAATGACTTAATAAGTCACGCAAGTGATAAAAATTATGAAATGAAGCAAATATTACAAATTAGATAGCTTGTAACAATGTTCAAATATATTCAATAACGTGAAAGAGCGTTACAATAAAATATATTTTACCATTCTTGGATTTACTGCTAAAAGGCCGAATAACAACATAATTTAATCGAGAGAAATCGACGATATTAAGAACACTTATAGATATGAAAAAGAAAAAAAAATACAATTTGTTGCTGCAATAATTCGCAAACTACGGAATATATTCTTCATGTTCGCTCTGACATATCTAATGACGTCATCCATTCGACGTGTATAATCACGTCACACATGAGATAGCTTCTTAATACCAAGTATGCGAAATATTGAGATAAAATATAGGCATTATAATATTAGGCATTATAAATAGTTTGAATCCGTATCCACCTTACTAAGCTTGAATATTTACATTTATACTAGCTTGTGACTATAATCCCTAGTATTAAACGTGTCTCTAAGCATAGTATTTAAAGATTCAGTTCAGCTTTAAGACGTTCATACGATATTATGGAGCTTTTGAAATAATTTATAATTATTTGCTGAATCGAGTCATATAAATATTTTATTACGTTATGTAAAAACGTATACAATGAATTGATATAATAATGCTGTATTTATGTGTTTATCGTATTATCTTAGCAGACGACTATAAACAGCAGTAATATTTACTCCTTAACATATTTTATTTAAAGATCCAATAAAAAGTTAAGGCGCCGATGTTATGGAGCTTTTCTCATGTTGTTTTTGTTAACAACGCTGATACAGAACTTGAAAGTAAATTACGAAAACAAGTTCCACAATTTATGGTTAATCGAGATATAAAGTTTGATAATATTCGTGTCTATTTATAGTTTGAGCAAAAGATACAATAAAAAACTTCTCTAGATCATTTCCTACATTTCAAAACTACAATCACATGGATTCATTTAATTGTGAATACTAAATTAAATAAGGATTTTTGTTAATTGTTTTTGATTTGTATTAAATGTCCATACGTTATGAGATAAGTGCAAAACTAAAGCGTAAATTTAAGTATATAAATAATACAAGGTGGGACATATAAATCTTCCGAAAAGCATTTAGAAAAATGCTGTAACCTTAAATCTGAAATGATTTTTCAATGTTAATTTAATAAAGAAATAATAACATTACTAAATAATAACAACAATAATAAACTAGTAACTTCTATTATTCTTTTATTTAAACTCGAATGTTAGAATGCATCAGAGAAAGTAGTATGAATTCCCCGTAGAACAGTTCAGTTCTGAACATAATTGCCAGGACATATTGCTGGCAGCATTTGCTTTTATATTTTGATACATTCATAATAATATATACCTTATGAAATATACTTGCGATTTTATCACATTTATTTATACATACAGTTAATATTTATATTATATTTATTATATAATTATTTATACATACATACATTGCTTTTAAACTTTTGACAATATCTATTACAAAATACTTGTTTATGCGCTACGTTTAGATGGTATATAGGTTACTGATAGTATAGCATTTACGCTACCTATTTTTTGTTTTGAATTAAATCAGATAAATATTACTCTTTTTCAGACTGATGTTATTTTCCTTATATCTAGGTGATATATTTCTATGAGGTTACGGGAGAATAATTAATAGAGATGAGTGATTCTAAAAATTAATGAATTATTTCAATACTTCTCGATGTTTGGTGTTGTAAGCAAAAATTGCATCTGAATGATTACAGCTCTACAGCCTGATAATGTCAGGATGATCAAAGCATATCATGTTAGGTCTCTTCGACAACCGCAGGGAAAAGATAAACTGAAACCAACAAGAAAGGGGATCTTATTAAAAATCTAAATGACCCAAAAGCAGTGAAGAGTTCATACTAGAAGGGTTCATTCTCGAGAAAAAACTGAATGTTAAATTCATTAATCGTAGGTGTTTCATGGTATCTGGTAAATATTAGGTGGTAGAAGCTTACTCTTACTAAATTGTATAGTTTTGGCATTTAACTAGCTTAAAGACATAAAGTGGTGAATACTGGCAACGACGTGTAAAAACAGACTGAAGAAATACTGAGTTTATGTATAAAGTATAACAAGATTTAAACTAATTATGTCACTATCAATGAAGTAAAAAGATATTTAGTGTATGAAGAAACAAACACAGAATTAACAATTATCTATGTTTTAGAATTATTTTGTAATTACATAATTATGATATTCTTTTTTTCTGTAGATATAAATGTATTTAACGTATTACCTACAGTTAAAGTAATCAACTAAGGTCAAGCATAAAATATAGTTATCTTTCCTTCTACACTGTTTCTACTCGTGCCAGCTTAGAATTTCAATTAAGAGTTAGTTACATGGCGATATAATTAGTTCTATAATTGTAAAAACGGTTAGTATTTATTGTCTGTCTGATCCATGCGTAAGTTATCACGTTTCTATTTAAATTAGAATAACAAAAGTTACCCTCACGAAGCTACAATTTACAAAGCTTTCATATAACGAAATAAATTTAAACAATTAAAAGTGATATCAAATATAAATTACGAGAACACGTTTTCGATTAACATCACGCCAACGCCAGTGTTGCGTGATGTAAAGCTGTTTGAACGTGCGGTCGATCTATTATAAATACATTGAATTATTTATGACTACGTATTTTTGTATTATCCGTATATTTCTTCACAATCAAAGCAGACAATAGTTTTAGATTATAAATATAAAGATATCGGAATACACAACTAAGTTCAATATATGTGTATATATATATATATATATATATGTATATATATATATATATGTGTATGTATATATATATATATATATATATATATATATATATATATATATATATCACAGCTTTAAAGATTGAAGGCAGGGTCCTATCTCGATTTATTTTCGTGTTCGTTCGGCTTCTTATTCATTCGGTTTCGGCTCTAATTTGTAGGTTATTTGGATTGTTCACATCCGGAGTACTTTTACTATATTCTATTATCTTTCATATTCATATTATTTGTTTTTAGTAAATATTTTTGTCTAATTGGCTGTTCTCTAAATATCATTCGGTTCTTGTTTCAGTTTTGACAATGAATTAGCATCAAGCTGTGAGTTGTTCGAGGATTTTACTAAGAAAGTAAATAAATAAAAGCTAAGTAAACAACTAAAATCATTGAACTCTTTCAAATTATGTGTTTAATTCTAAGTTATTAATTCCGAGTCACAAATTCATAAGGTTTTCTTTAAAGATAATAACATACAAGCATAAAGATAACATATCACTTTAGCGAAGAAAAATCTATTTTCAACCACCCCAATCGATAAATTCTTAAATGTACAAGATCATCGGGTATTTTTTTTATTTATTTTCTCTTTATTGCTCAATTATTTTCTTATATTTGTATTTCATATTACAAAAAAATGGAAATTTCGTTTCGGTTAAAATGGCATCAAACTTTACTGTTATTGATACTTCTAATAACAATTTATGTCACGAAAATAGAACGAAATGGTCAAAATATTTTCAGTAGCAATCGATCCACTTATTTTACACAGTAAAAACCAAATAAGTGCGTTTTAAAAAAATGCATAAAGTAGGGTTTTGTAGTTTGATATCACTATTCAAACTATCGATGCAAATTAATCGAAATAATTTTAAATAAAATGGTTAATTAAATACCCGGAGTTTTAGACTTTTTTAATCTTTTATTGAAAACTTAAACACACACTTTATACATAAATTTGAAACTTAATTTTTCTCAGAGGACTTTGAAAATGGAGTATAATAAAAGGAATTCTTTAATTTTTGAAGACCTATCTAATAAAACTCCACCCATTGGAGTACATGAAAAACATTTCCATATGAAAGTATATTAGCATATTTTTACTAATATATTTTATTTAAATTTTAATTGAGTTTTCTTTCTGAAACAAATTCCTCACAGGTTTAAAGCTGTAGATACAAAAACCTTATAAATATGCCTTATTTCTCTACGAGACTCTCTAAAAACTTACATTTGTGTAATGTACACAACAGTTTTAATGAAAGTATTACCTTCCATATAATTGAAAGTTTGTAGAGTCGAGTAAGAAAGGATGCGAAATATTCAGTTGATATTATTATCAAAGTACTAGGTATCAGTACTAGGTATGAAAATTGATAGACATAATAAATTTTTATAATTATAAAAAACAAATATTTTGTCGAGCGTAAATTATGGTATAGATAAGAATTGTTAAAATAAAAATATTAAAATTGTTATTGAAGGTGGAGGAATAATATTTTAATAATAACTATGATTATATCTATCTAGAAGTGTAAATTTCACAATATTTTAAACCCTCGAGTTTGAGTTATTTTTAATAAAAGCCTAATTGGTTTTAAACAATATAATACCCCTAAAGTTTTCCAACTAAACTAATTGAAGATAGTTTGTTGGTAATTCTTTGATGATATTTCAAAGGATTTTTTTAACTTTCTTTTCTTATACATAAAACTCACTCCATGAAAAAAAAAATATTTTTCCACGCCTTGAAATTACCAATATAAACGCATTTTATTGAGAAATCAAATTTCGCTTTATTCTCAGGCTCGTGTAATATATTTTTAGTACGCTTTTTTCAGTTCGTGTAATATATTTCTAGTAAAAGGAAATTCAGAAACTTGATATCTTCGTCGAAGGGTGTTAAACTTGACGAATTAAGCAGCGCGACACGCATACGTTAGCTGAAACTTGTTTATACTGAGCTCATGATTTTTTATGAGTTCATCCTGAGTCGTCGTAAAACAGGGCTTGTTTATTGCGATGTAAATCAGTGAAGCTTATAAACATCAACAACGAAGACAGAGTTGCTCCTACACTTAAGTTTTTTTATTATTTCTACCTTTTTGGTAACAAATAATGTAATAGGTTATTTAACAACATCGAAAATATAGGACAATTCGTTTTCATCCTATTATATAGCGTATTTCTTTATAAAATACGAGTAAGCGTAGCTCTTTTTGTTAAATAAGCGTATTTTTCTCCATTTTTTTAAAAAAAGAAGTTTATTTTGTGTAAAAAAAAACATTCAGCGTTGCTAACGCCCTGTTATTGATTACAAGTCACATGACGTTACATTCATGTATATAGACCGATTGCGTGTATTTTCTGAAAAAAATTTTTTATTAATACTTGGGAATGAATATGCAAAAAGACCTAGCCTAACAAAGCCTAAAAGTTCCCAAAAAATGTCGAGCCAGACCATCAACAGAACGAACAAATAATTAGCTATATTTTATTAATTTTCAGTGATAATATTTCAAATTAAAAGGAATAATTACGTTATACACAAATTTAAAATGTACAGAAGACAACTTTAAATAATCAACAATAAATATTATCAATATTAAAAATGGTAATATGAGTTAAATTATTAAAAAAATTATATATATATATATATATATATATATATATATATATATATATATACTCACTTACTAATGTACATATTAGCGCTATAATATTATTCTAGAAAATAAAGTCTATTTGTCTATGGTTTATAGACGAATAGACTTTATTGTTTCCTGAATGTTGGTACCATATAAACAAAATGTAATTGTTGAAATTGATAATTAAGTTACTTATATTTATATCATTAATACTTAATAATTTATAAGAAATTATTCTTTTAATTTTGTAGTAAGTGATTAGTGATAAAAGAAAAAGTGATTTAAATGGAAAAAAATATTAAAACAATACCTTCATAAACTAAATCTGGAGGTATGAAATTTGTCAAATTCATTTTTAAAAATTTTTGTGTAACGTCACATGTCAAGTAACCAACTACATTTTTAGCGCGAGTTTGTAGAAACTTTAAATGTGATTTTATTTGAAAAATACGGCATATATACTGGAAATATAAACGTAATGTGCGTATAATTCAACGCAGAACAATTTAAAACAGTTTTACAATATCAGTCAAATAGCCTATTGTAACTTCCTACTTATGTTAGAAGTCTAAGTGCTTTTATTTTTACTTAATATCTCTACAATAAGTAACTATCAAAGAAAGCCAACTAAAGAAACTGGAAGAAAATTATTCTAAAAATAATTTTTGAAATGGCTGCTACTTTTTGGAATATAAAAATCAAACAATTCAGAGATTTATAATCATGAAAGTGTCAAAACTAAAATACAATATATGGTTACATATTGTATTACGTGCGCTTATAAACATATTTACGAAAGAAATATATGTTCATAAGCGGGCGTATATTATATGTTTGATATATCAAGAATGTTTAATAGAAATTAAAATAATAAAAATTTAACGAAATACACAATGACTTTCCAGGAACGATTGCAAGAAATACTCAATACCGATTGCTGTTTTCCGATCTGTAGCCATTGCTTACATTAATTAAAAATAAACTGTTTAAAAACATTAAGATTCGCTTTATTATTGTCAAAATGAATGTATTTTTCTCTTTTTTAGAGTTTTTTTCAACGACATTGTTGGACCTGTTAGTTTTATAAGTTTTATATATAGTACGTGACGTACTAGCCGTCACGTAGGAAGCATAATTTCTTGCTATTCTTAAAAAATGTTTCGTACTCAGTAAACAATTTCGATACTAAGACGTGTAAACAGATAGTAAACGTGCATATATTTTCGTTGAACACAGTAAAATTTTGAAATGAAATAAATTAAAAATAATAATTTAAAATCGTTAAAAAATTAAAAATCGTGGGTTTTCCAATAATATTAAAAACAATTATCAATCATACCAACTTAATATGTTCCAATATCTTTAATTTTATAATTTATAGTACCTTGTCTTTTTTGAAAATTTGTGACCGTGATTTTCATTTTGACTGTCAATTCTTTTCGAAATTTTAAATGTTTCTTCTCTATATTATTCAGAATAATGCGTCAAATTATCCTTGTGATAGTATGCTTTATTTACACACGTGTTTAACTTACGTTAACGGGGTATTAAAGTTCTGTATGGCATATAAATTGACCAGAATTGTCTAATGACAATCACAAGTATAATGTCCTAACAATATTGGATTTCTATGCTCTTTTGAACTAAGAATTATATGCCTATTAATGAAAGAAATTTATTTCAATATTTGTTAAATAACACTCTAACTAGACACGGCCCCTTCGTACTTTTCCTTCAACTACAAAGCTAAGACGATTTGGATGACGTAAATTCACAAGTTCTATTAATAGCTAATAAGTTTTAATTCTCAGAAAAAATATCTATTAAATTTTATTACTTTTTTCATTCTACCGTAGCATAACAACAAAAGCCTTATTATAAATACTAGATATTATATATATTCTCTTATTATATCGATATTATCTTAAAGTAGAAATACTTTGGAAAGTTGTGCTATTAAATATGTTTTTATTTCTAGAACTGCTTGATGTTTCGTTAATTGTTAATACCATCAATTAACTCCGTAAAGGCAAATTATCTAAAGGAACTGCACTACATTCATAAGAAACCATCCCGAAAATGTTTCTGTGGACGAAATGATAGCTAATAGTGGTGAGTTTAAAAAAATATATACCGTTTTTAATATATAATTCAAATAAGTCATATAATTTCAGCGTAAGACAGCCTACATCATGAGATAAATAGTATCTAATAGAGAAAAAGAAAGTTTTATTGAAAAAAATTAGAAGAGGATAAAGTAAATTTTACATAGTTTAAAAAGAGAAACAAGCTGTTATGTACCAGTAGAACTAGTACTATCAAACCTGAGGTTCGTACATACCAAGGCAAGTATTCCTTAATCTTTTTAGCAGTTCGATTAAAGTACTCGTAATTACTAGGCACATGATATTAATTCTCCACAGTTAACTTTTGAAAATAGCCAGATTAATCAAATTGAACTATATAATCAAAAAGATCATAAAAAAATGAAAAGATATACAGAAATAATAATGGCCATTTAGGATCATAACTTTAATTTTTATTCGCCATTTAGAATTTAAAGAGTTTAAATTATAACATTTATTTCATATGGAATAATGAATCGAGTTAAAACTTAATTGTAACCGGAAACCAAAATATTTTTAATTTTCAATATCTATTTTTAAAATATTTCAAAAAGAAGATTTTCAATCTGTATGTTACGATTATAAAAATACATTATTTTAATTTAACAATAGATTTTTATCAGGTACTACTTATCATATTTATTAATTTTGATTCAAGTTTTTCATACATAAATTTAATTTCGATTTTATTATCTCTTATTTCTAATAGCAGCCAGTGGTTACCAGCCAGGCTTATAAGCAGCCAGTGTTATACCAATATAACCATTATGCCAATATGCTATTTTCATCAATGCTATGCTGTTTTAAGATCCCGATCAATGGCAAAGTTTCTTTACTTAGTCTGCCATAGCACCTACCAATAAAATTGTGACAGTTCGAGTAGTGCATGTGTCCTTTCAACCCTTTTAATTGATAATACTGAGACTTTATTATTCAGTTTTACTATTTATAAATCAATTACTCATAATAAAAGCTTATATAAATATTTGAAATGATTACATAAAGATTAATTAATATTTTATGAGAATAACATAATCGATAAAGCGTCGTAAAATTTTAGTCTTAAAATATGTTTGACCTAAATATTTGTTATAAAGGCAGAGATTTAATTCGAAGTAAATAAAGTTTAAAACAACATTCAATATATTATATTATATAGTTTTATTTACTATTGAATATATTTGGCGTTAATTTTGCAGAAATTAATTATTCACAATTAAATGAAACTATGTGATGTAGTATTATTTTTACTTCATTTAAATTCTTTACCATGACCTAGGTTTTGTTGTATGACAACATCTTGTCAAGTGGGCAATTAGTTTAAAAAATCTTTGCTCAGTGACAATATCTTCAGGTGGGCACCTGAAGAAATTATTATACAACGAAATCTAGGTCGTGGTAAAGAATTGAAATAAAGTAGAAATAATACTACATCACGTAGTTTCATTAATTCTATCTTGTTTACTATTAACATAAAATATATTTAAATAATAAAAACATCCTAGACAGAAACATAGCGGAAAATATTAGTTATACCTAATTGGGTATACCAATGAAACTAAAATTAGTTGTGTATCTATGGTTATCAACGATATCGCTAACAAAATATTATGTTAACGTTCTCCTGGAGCCCGAATGATGATATTGTTAATTATCTTTCAAATTTACATATGCTATATAATAATTCTTTTTCGCTTTTGGAGAATAGTAATATTATTTTTGTCCCTTCAAATAAAAATGTTTACCATGGTACCATTTTTACCCCATATAAAAAAATTACAATAATATAAATTACAGCATATTCATTTTCTTCTGTACCGCATGTTAATTTTTCAATTGGAATTCTGTTATGATTTTGGAGAAGATACATACTCACAGAATGGAGAAAATCTGTTACATTTATCATCATTAATTCGATATGGTTATATTTAAGATGTTAACCAATTATCTTAGTAAAATCAACAAGCATCAGTATAAACGACGTTTCAATAATAAATACTCTCTCTAGAGGTGTATGAAAATATAAATGTATACTACAATAACATTATCATGCAAAAATAATAACATGTTAAGGAATGCGAATACTTAAAAATGTACGTGCTTTACGAGCGTCGACGCCGAAAGTTAATCTTATTTCAGGCATGCAATGCAAGTCGGAATGTGGATGACTCGTGAAATATTAAAAAGTTAAATTTGAGGGAAGCAGGTTGTCATTCTTATCATCCCTTTATATTCCGCTATCCCGCAACATTCCCTCGATAATAAAAATGCGCACCTAATTGTGTCCCAAATCGTGAATGTGAACTTTATAAACAGACTTCGTATTCGAAATTTTGCGTACGTCATGACGCGTATTGTGTTGTCAAAGTATAAGGAGATTAGCATAAAAATTCATTTTGAATGTGGAACTGGCATGCAGCAGGAAATATATTCTGAAGTTTCGAGGAATTTGATTGTAAAGAATTCTTTATTACCTTAATTATATGGTGTCAGAATAAATAAATGAATGGCTTTGCGCTCGACATCAATATCCGGTTTCCTATTGTTTTCATTTTGTGCCAGTGTTATTCATGATACCAAGTTTTTCTTACGTCATCTTTCTTTCTTTTCATTATTAATTTATTCGAAATATTAACTTCTATATGTCATAGCTACCAAGCTATGGAGTTTTAAAAGAAGTGAACGTTTTTTCATAATTAATAATTTATTTAATAATTTGTTTTCAATTTATGTTTAATTGTGTAATATAAAAAAATATCATAATAAATATACTATATAAATTAGCTATGAACATAATGATTTTTTGCAGAATTTATGGTCGTGTACAATTTATAATGGTCAACGTATGATGCAAAACTATTTAGAGATTCTAATGTCGTTTTCAATATCTTTAAACATTAGATTAATCTAACTGCAATGGTTCAAAAGTTTAACTTAAAAATACAATACTTGCTTCAACTCCTTAGCTGAAATCAGTATAGCTTAATATCCAATCACTTTAGATAGATATTATTCAATTTATAATTATCTGGATACTGTATTATTGGACATTTCTTTTTCTCATTTTATGTACAATGTAAATTCTTTTTATAAAAGTCAGTAAGCTAACATTCCGTCGCTAGTTAAATGGTTTACTTTTACGTATTTTAACTGTCAATACTTATGATTAAGATTTAAAATCTTGAAATCTTTAATGATAGAAAGTTGTAAATAAACTGTATCAAAATTGTAATTTATCCTATAAATATATAATTTATATTACATCACTTAATTTATTTCTCCCTTACTGGAATTAGTGTTTCATCTTATACTTTTTGATTTATAATAGATACATCTATTAAATGAATTTATTTCGAAGATGAAAAATAATTCTTTTTACTGATGTACAAAATACGTTGTTTAGAGTACGTGTTATGGGGATGTCAAACATCGAATATATGTGCTCGTTAAATACAGTAAATATATTAGATAAATATTTTAATTTCTAAGATCTTAACTTATACATAATACGACGAACAAAAGAATTTCATAATACGACTTTAGCTTAAATACTTATGAACCATTATATTCTACAGCCAAATTCTTTTCTCTTTACTTGATTCTTATGAACAAGCTTTTACACAACAAATTCAAATCGATATCTCCTTTAAAAATTAAAAAAATATACTTGCCGTTTACATATTCACGACTTTTATTTAGTCAAATTATATATTTATATAATTTGACAACTACTAGTTATGCAGCCTATTTTTCAGATGGGAAAAATTCTATATTACATATAATACATGTACAAATAATTTACATTCCACATTTATATATCTTTCATTTTTTTCTCTGTGGGGTGCACCTCGAAAGAAGTCTTAGGGTCTGAAAGAGAACGATTATAGTATAGTTACAAAATTATAAATATAAACGTGTTATTATTATATTAAAAAACTTTCATTAAAAATAAAGTAAATACATAATAAATAATAAATAATAAACTGTTAATTAATTAAACAGCAATAGATTTAAAATAATAATATTGATAATTTCTATTGAAAATGTTGACCAAGCCTTGAACGTATAAAACTGCAAACTTCATTTGAGTAGGTGGAATGGCTTTCGCGTGATGCCCGCATCGGCAGGACTTCATTTATATTTTTTTACATGTGTCGATTTTCAAACCTTGAACGCAATAAAAGTTCTCAATATTTCAAAAACTTCTAGTTAATTGATTTTCCTATATCGAAATCATTTTAAATATCAGAAGCGTCAAGAAGTATTTTTCTTTTCAACATTATTGTAGCTTTCTTGACTAGACTTATATTACCTAAATATATTTCGTAAACTAATAAGACTTGCCAAATGGCGTAAATCTCAACAGGGTATGTTTTAAAATGTGTTTTGGAAAGTTAATTTTAAATTACGACATATTTTCTTAACATTGCTTATAGTCTTTCTAAATTATATATATATATATATATATATATATATATATATATATATATATATATATATATATATATATATATATAAGTTTAATTATTTTATATATCTTCCTAAGTTACAATTAATCTTTCAAATTAAAATCTCCAGTCGGTATCAATGTTGAAATCGATATATTTGAGACTAGGCCCGATAGGTATGCCTTCATTAATCATGCGATAAGGAAAATTCAAACCGTCCAGAAAGCAAGAAAGGTACGTAAGAGGTGGAGCTAGAAAATTGATGTACGTAATTACAGGCCATTACTTTTTACAAGGATAATTTGCTGTAAAACGAGCGTGATCGGCAGAAATTCTTAATGGCCGCTTCTTTATATTGAAATTGTGAATTTAGATTTATTTTTAAACAGGTCGTAAAGTTAACAATGGTCCGAATTAATAATTACAACTAGGTCGCCATCAAAAATGATCTGAGTGGGAAATGGACCATTAGGTGAAAGGTTTTTTATGATTTTGGGTAACATATGAGGGCAGGACTTATTAAAACTTGTTTAAAATTTTGACAAAGGGGTTTGTTAATTGGATGTTTGTTACAAATTTCTAATATAATATGTATATAAAACATCATTATTTTGTGGAGTTATGAAGTCTTTCACCAAATTTATATAATAATTTTAACAAGAAAAATTGTATGATTTAAGTGTAGTGTATATTCAAATAGCGTAAAATTGCAAAGACTTAAAGGCAGGGTTTAAAAGGTCGTTACAGACGGTCACAACAGTTGTCTTACAATTGTTCATTTTTAGTGTTGCGTAGTAAAAAAGAATGTTACGCCTATTAATTTTCTAATAAAACTTGTAGAGATTATAATTAATATGCAAAATATTTCGAAAAAAATTTGTTAAATGTAAAATGGGCTGTGGGAGCGGAATGGGGATAGTTTATTTTTGTACGCCAAATTGACATTAAAAAAATATTTCGAATGAAGGGTTTCCCATTTTTACATTTTTAAATTCCGTTTATAAAATATTAGCGTTCAAAGCGACGTGCGGTCATTTGTCCCTCTTACTCCAACTTTCTAACTTTTTAATCGTGGATTAGAAATATTTTAAAAGTTGTGGTATCTGATGCGTTTTTTTCAAAATCAAAAAAAAGGTACATATGGCTACGATATCTTACGTCATACGTACTGCGACACGCATTGAGCCAAAGATTTATTGAATTCGGATTGGAACTCTAAACATTCAAATTTATTTTATACTTCGGATATTGATATAGTGAAATTCAAAATAAAAATTAATAACTAAATTTTGAATATTTTACTCGTTATTTTTTTCTGCAAAGTAGGCCATGATTATATTTTTATTTATTTATTTACTTAGAGTTATCGAAACATTACAGTTTTTACACTTATGTATCCTTACATAGTATAAAACGAAGTAGCTTCCCGAGTCTGTCTCTCCTTCTGTAAGCTCAGATCTTTGAAACTACGTAACGAAGCACGGCGCGTGAATGACAGTAATATTATTAATCGCTCCACAATTACACCACATTAGTACCTACAATGAACTCGTGCGAATCCGCGCACACACAAGCACACACACGCACACACACGCGCACACACGCACACACGCACACACGCACACACGCACACACATGACGTACGTACGTACTTTTGACTCATTTTTATGTAATATAAATATAGTTATTATTAAATATGTACATACGTTTAATTTATATGATTCAAATTATAAGTATGTTGATTTAATTTAATGTTTGGTAACATCAAGAGACGTAGCCTGGAATAATAAATTAAAGAACGAATTCCTCTTTCATCGGACAAACAATTGCTCATTCAATTTATATGGTCTCGTAATTTCGTAGAATAATAAAATTGTGTATATATATATACATATATATATATATATATATATATATATATATATATATATATATATCTTCAAATGCAAAAATAACGCGCAACTTAATATGATGGCTCATCTTATGGCTCCAAAATGACCAGAAAAACTAAAATATTGCATCCGGAAAAGTTGCAGTTGAATGCAACGATGATGCAGTCTATTGTGCAAAATGGGTAATGTTGCCACCAGAAATTTAATTTTATTACAATTTAGCAATGGTTCCTAAGACAAAAACCGATCGTCCCAGGTTTCGTAGAATGTAAAGATGGCAGATGTTTATACCAGGAAAATATATTTGAAGGCCCGAAATTGAATTGATAAATAAGTTTAAAATAACTTTCAAACATAAATGAAGTCGGTTATTAATTTTATTATGTATAGATCACATCACAGTAAAAAAAATTTAATTATTTCTTAATTACGCAAAAAAGGAGGTAGAGATTCGCAATATTCACTTTTTAACGTTTTAAATAATCCATCTTTGTCGGATGACTCGGAAAAATATCGCAAGTAAAGAAATTGAGTTTACAAATATCTTTTTAATGTTTATGCTACTAAATACTCAGGTTGTTAACGTCTATGCCATTAAATAATAATATGTTTAATGCCTATACCACTAAATAATCATGTAATATGGTCTAATCTTCTTTGTACTCTTCTTATTTACCCCACTTTTCTCATTTTGTTCTTTTCTCATTTTGTTTCTCATCTTTTTCATGTGGTTATTTTGTCTCTGTCTATTCTTATTGTTAATATTTACTATTACTATTACTTTTTTATTTTTATATTTTACTTACAGGTTTATGCACGTCACCTTTCTATTAATTGTTAAAATTTGTCCTACTTCCATTGTATGGGAGAGACTGCTTTTGTAGCAAAAAGTCCTTATGTTATATAATGAACTCGTTAAGTTTTTATAGCTAGTTAGAGTTAATAAATAAATGTTATTTGGGGTATGAAACATTTCCAACGTGAAAATTCGATTATTTTTATAAATTTGTGTTAGTTGTGGGTTTTACTCCTATTATTTAAACAAATAATTGCTTATTTTTTGAACCCCAAAAAATTACACTTATTTTTCTTTGGTTAATTTATTATAGAATTGGACATATTATATTGAATAAATAAGTAATCAAAGTTGAAATTCTCTAGTCAAAATTAAATTTTTTCTTTTTTGAATATGTAAATCATAATAGCATAAAAGAATTTCAACTTGAATAATATCCAATAAAGCAGCAAATTTGTATAATTTGTGATGTAAAATGTTTTAGCTACAGTGGGGTGTAATTTATTTCAAGCATCGTCACGAAAATGTATGAAGGAAGTAACGAGGCGGAAATTTGGATAGCGAGCTATGCCTTAGCCGGGAGCTTTAGTGCGCAAACTTGTCTCAGCGGAATGTAAAAATGAAAATTGTTGAACCATTCCGAGGAGTTTAGTATAAGCTTAGAAAACAAGCATAACGAATTTAATATGTTATAAACGTAATAGGTGACAAAACTTTAGTGGGATACATCTAATAGTTTACTTCTACTACGGAAACTACCATGTTCATTGAAATTAAATGTTAAAGTTTAAAATATATATCACTGATAGAGCCATTTCTTTTTTTATAGTTTTCTTATTTAAATGTTTTTTATTTAAATATTTTTCTTACTTAAATATTATTAGTAGTCCTGCTGAAAAAAATAAGAAAGAAAACGAGTATGAAAAAATTCGTTCGACGGTTTTGTTAAAAGAATTTTGTGGTTTTATAAAAATTGAGCAATATTTTTCAAAGAAATATTTGTCTCCATTTTAAAAATTCACTTCATTTTACATAAATGTAATTAGTTTTGGCTTTTAAAGTACCAACAATTGATTATTTCATAAAAATAAACGTAGCGTTAAAAGAATGTATCGTTAAAATATATTTGTACAGAAAATAAATTATTGAATATAATTTTATATTTGACCAGATATTCTTATCTTAACCTTATTATTTTACATTTATGTATTTCTAAAATAAATGTCAGTCTACGTCGTATTAAGTTATAGTCACGAATGGAGCCGTTTTCGTCCTTTAAGATTTTGCCTTTTCTGTTACTTCAATATTCTATTCTCTTTCCAAAAGAAAATTGAATTAAACTTATAAGTAAGTCTTAAACAGCCTTCAAACATGAATGAAGTCAATCGCTGAGTCTTCAGCAGAATTTATTCTCTGACGGACTTCAAAAGTTCAAACTAATCAAAACCAAACTTCGTTTCTGTCAAACACTTCTACTGCTTTTAATTCTTTACAGAGATATATATTATCCGTTTCTCATTGAGTTAAATACTTTCAGAAATTTGTGTATCCTCTGTATATTTTGACTTCAGAATATTTAATCAGCTTTCTGAATTCAGGACACGACTTAATTCGACTGAGATATTTGACTCTGGCAATCTATACATTTCTACGGTAAGGTATTTCCTATGGGTTCCTGTTGTTTCGTATCTCATCCCATTCTGGAGTCACAGCATTTCAATTTTGTCGCAACAGCTAAGGGTCCTGCAGTGCATGCATCAGGGCACTCCTGGTATTATCAATGCGATACAACACATGGCGGCAAACCCATTATTCGACTTTCAATGTTGTGCGAGTATTATTTCGCAGAAAAAAATATTACACTGGTAATAAGTGTTTTCTGAAATGTTTTTCGCTGAGGTGCTGTTTATAATATTGAAATGTGTAAATCTAATTATGATCGGGAAAATGTAAAAATATAATATATTTTTTACTCAAAATCCAATTATCCCTACGCACTGAAAACCAAAAGGAAAGAAAATAATTGTAGTTTACTTTCGTCTTAAATTTTGGAGCAGAATCCGAAAAAACTTATTGTATCAATTAACCATTCGATTTTATGATCTCGTTCTTCTCCTTAATATGTATCTTAAGTTATATTGTTGATGCTCGAAATGATGACGTTTAAAAGCCAAGCTTCGTAATTATTTCTACGTACTGTAAATATCCATCACATGTTATTTTTACAATAAATTTGACTTCAGTATATCAAATTTTCCATCAATATACGCTTTCAAATGTTATGCCGAATGTGACGCCTTACGTAACTCTGTTTGTCTTTGCTTTTGCCTTCGTTTTTGGTTTGCTTACATCATTTTTTTTCCATATTTCCTTGTTTTCTCTTCTTCCATCAAATATGTATTAACTATAATTTTTCTCCCAATTCATTACATTTTTTTATACCGCAGTACATAAAAAGTATTATTTCTGTTAATTGTAACAAATCGCTCTTGTTTCAAATAAATTAGTTAATAAAAATCATACTTTCATCTATACAAAAACCTTCTTGCATTGCATTTAAGAATTTTATTAAATGATATTGGTAATAGAAGTATCTGCTTTCTTCAATTATATCAGCCTGTATCTATACCAGGATATTAAAAAAATTGTGCCTTTCTCCTTTTTTTTGACTTAAATATTCTTACCCTTTTCAACATTCAACGACGGTAATGTATATTACCTTTGCAAAGGTTTTATGACTTATTGTTTTAGTTACTGTTTTATGACTTATTGTTTTAGTTACTGTTTTGGCATGTCCAAATGGACATGCCGTAACAGTAACTAAAACAATAAGTCATAAAATTTTGGTTCTGAATACAAGTAAAGTAAAAAAAAGCAATCCAATAATAGAAATGTCAAACTAACAAGTCAGTGAAACTATGATAAAATCAAAATTAATTTGATAACAAATTGTCGTTGATATGTTTATTTGATATTTTATAAGGTTATTTCTTATCCGTATTCTAGGAGAGTACGGATTTAAGATAATCTGTACTACAAGTATCCCTAATAACACTGATAAAAAATGTTCAATATGAAGATTACGTGGACCACCAGTTATCTCTATAGAGTTAATATATATTTATAAATGTAGGATAAGGTAACTGAGGTGAACAAAAAGGAGAATATGAAGATTATGTTGTCGTTATATCTCTACTACTTAACCTTTATTTAAAAATACGTGATAACTTTCGTCATAAATCTGATCGTGTTTCCAGAGCCCAAACATTGAAGACGATAAGATTCTGTAATGACAAATTATAAACAAGTATTATACACATATGTATATAATCGTATCATTATGTGTGTGTATGTGTGTGAGTGTGTGTATGTGTGTGTATATCTGTGTATATCTGTGTATAGGTGTTTATTTTTTGAAGTTGATCTTTCATTTGAATTTTTGTTTGCCATTAAATTTTACTTACGAAGAGATTAGTGTCCAATTGCCTTTCGTAATTATATTTCTGTTAACAGAGAAAATATGTTCTTAGGAATATTTTAGATTTTTAGTTAAAGTTTCATTTTTCCTTATTAAGTACAGGCTGTTTAAAAGGAAATACGTTACTCAAGCCAACATCATAAGATATAAAAAAAACAAGTTTTAAAACACTAAACATAGCTTGCCACTTCACTGCGAAGAAAAACACTTTGCTGTCGCCTCCTTTAACATTCTGTTGGAAAACTCGAAGGAAACGTGCCCAATCGTCGTGGATCGTCGTATCAGTTGTATCAGCCTCCTTTAGGTTTTCTTCTTGCCGTCTGTGCCCCCAGCATGTCACGTTCGCGACCCTATTTATCTCTGCGCCCATAATTTTGCCTCTTTTCATAAATATTATTTATACATGTCTCCCGAGTGGCACGGACAGCTGTCGCTCTTCAAGCTGTTCTTATGAGTTTGCGTGAGAAGTCACATTTTAATTTCCGCTGTAAAATAGCCATGATGTTTTTGCTGTGTTTGCAGTCACCTCGGAGGCGATATTGAATCTTTAGATTGTATCTTAATTTAATTAAGAAAAAAAATAAAAATTGGTAAATGTTGTGAATGTAAGTATTTTAAAGTAAGAGCAACGAATGTAAAATTGTTGGTTTCAGAAAGGAGGAAGTGAAAAACAAGTACGATATTATAAATATAAAGCTGAAAGAATGCCCAAAGAAAAAATTGTTATTCTAATCGGGTATCTTAAAAGGATGGTGGTTATGAAAGGTATTAGGGTGTCGTGAAAACAGAACGTTGTCCTATGAAGTTATGAATATTCGATATTGAATAATCAGACACAAGGTTTACTGAATATAAGAACGACTAAATTATGTTGAAAGAAGTATATGCAGTCTATTTCAAAACAAAGAAAAATTAAAAAATTTCAATTGGAATGTTGAACTTAAGTTATAACCAAGTAAACGAAAATGATACTAAAATTTCTATGAATGGCTTAAACAATACTAAGAACGACTGGATCCAAAATTACTAGATCAGTTTCCGTAATAACAAGTTAGACAAATTATATTGATTAAAGTGCAATATATAAAATGACCGTGAAATTTATTAAGATAAACCGCCTCATTCAATAGATAAACGACGATTTCCGCTTCAAATAATATCAAACTTATTTTAAATTATTATTTCGTTAAATATTTGCCTAAGTTTTTACACAAACGTTACAAAACGTTCGAATAATTAGTTAGCAAATCGAAATGTTACCTTCCTAGCAGTGATATTTACTTTTCTGGAAAATCATGCTCGTCGAAAAAAAAATCATGTTTGTTAAAATGGAAATTGTAATACATTGCCAAAGTAATTTATTGATTTTATAATGCAGTTTTTATTTAAAGTTGTTTCCGTTGAGAAAATAACATCAAATTTAAATTAACTTACTCTTTTTAGTAAATGTACGTATTGTAGTGTTTTATAAATTTGTAGCCACATTAAGCGCTTATCAGATATTTTCTTTACAATTTCCTATAACCATAGCACAATTTATAAAAATGCCCTATATATTTATTATACACTTTTCAATATGCTGTAGAATAGAGTAATGTTAGGAAATGTCTTACAGTAGATTCTGAAATTAAATAAGGATATAATACTCGAAATCCATTCCAAATTAACATCAATATTGATTGCTTTTCGCAGTATTCCAATGAGGAGAAATTTTCCGTTTATGTACGCAATTTATTTTATATTTAAAATAATTTTTTTTCTATTTCATTATTAATAAATAAGAGTACAAATAAAATCTTATTTAATACTTAATGATATTAATAATGTTTCGTCTATGAATTACGTAACTTTAGCAGAGCAGTATGAAAATTGTATCAAATTTAAAACGATTTTAATGAGAAAACGCTTGTAATAACTGTTATGAGAAAAACAATTATGACAGAACGAAATTTCCAATGTTAGCACATGCCGTAATAATTGTGTTCATATTTTAATATCTAAGTACGTTTCGTATTTTATTATTTACATGTAAATATTTTGGATACCTACAATTTAAATTCTGAAATAAATATACCTAGCCGTAAGAAACATCGTGTAACACTTGAAATGAAATATTTGACATTTTTCCATCCGTAACATAATCAATTTGTTACTGCCTGCAGCGCTCCTGTCGTCATTTTTGAGCTGTCACATCTAAATGAGGTGTATAAAACACGTTCAAATATGAAGCCGACATTGCACCCTGGGGTGCGAAAATACCGCTACCGACATTACGCCCACAGTATATCTCGCTGTGTTTTTTACGACCACAAATAGGGTCACCAAATATTTTTAAGTTTCTTGGGAAAAAAATTGTCAAAATTATAATTTTCTTAACGGTATATCGTTATGTAATTTTTTTAAATAAAATCAAGATTAGATATTTATAACATTTAATTTCAGTCAAATTTAGCTAATTTTTTGTATTAAGTAATGTTATAAATGTATTTTCATAATTACATTTCATTTTCTTTAATTCATGCGAAATTTCAAGAACGTAATTATCTTTGGTCCTAAACCAATAATTTAAAAGCATTTCTGTATATGAAGAGAAAATTTCTCAACATTTGAAAAGAAAATCATGTAATTTAGCTGCACGAAATAGTTAAGTTGCATCTATTACCTTGACAAAATGAGGAATAGAAGCTTGAGTTTTTAAAATTCAGTTAAATTTTACTCTGTTTCAAGTGAGTGTAAAGATGTGGACACACTAATCGCAACAAAAATTCTGAAGATACATGGAGTTGTTATTCCTACAATAAAGAAATTTAGCGCCCTCTTAATAATCTTTATAAAAATATTTCTTTGGCCCCAATTTATAATATAAAGATAGACAAATATTTTGTGTAAATGGAAATTAATGGAATTCGAATTACTCCTCCACTCGTTCATTTTCTTTATCCAACATTAAACATGTCTGTACTAATATTTGCAAAAAGAAAACTTTGAATTGATTAAGTCTTTCTCTGGTATCCATTTAAATGTTATAATGTATTGAATGGTGACAATTAAATAAAACTACGTGATATGGTATTATTTCTACTTTCTTTAAGTTCTTTACCGCGACCTAGGTTTCCTTGTATTACAACATCTTCAGGTGGGCTATTAGCAAAAATGAAATGATCTTGTTAATAGCCCACCTGAAGATGTTGTAATACAAGGAAACCTAGGTCGTAGTAAAGAACTTAAAGAAAATATAAATAATAGTACATCACCTAATTTCATTTAATTGTCAATAATGAATTTCTACAAAATTAACGCCATATATATTCAGTATTAAATAGTTTTAAAACAATTTTATTGAAATATCTACTTGGCATTAAACACATATAACTTAATCGTGGACTATACTTTTTTACTTCAGGTGATACAACTTAAACTAACTTAATAATGATTAAAAAAATCTACCGGTAATACATATGACAAATAGATCCCCTGAAAATAATGACTTCGCAATAGAAATATTCTCTTCAGTAAATATTTTGCAGTTACACAAAAAAATTACCCTTATGCTTTTCTTAGTATGAAATCAAATATTTGACAAGTTAGGTACCTAAAATAAATAAATATATCGAAAACTTGTGGGTAAAAACAATTAGAAAAAAATGTAGCACTTCGTTTATTTCTAATTTTTTATTTCAATTTTATATATTTTCATTATTAATATCGCATTATAGTATATGGTATTTACGTATTTATGATCGTATATAAAATAAGCTGCATACAAGACCGTAATTACTTTTTAGCCAAACGCAAACCTGAATCGTAGTAAAATTATATTGCGTTATTTTATTGTTGGACTCATTAAGTGTTTGTATTTTCAGACTCATAAAGCAATTATAATTGCAGCGCTATTCTGAATCGGTCCAATGGTTTAAGCCCTAGACCATTTAATGGGTACGTACAAATACATACAAAGAGATATTTTTATTGTAGTATTTTTATACCCTATTAGTACTTTAGAGTTAATTTCTGCAACAATATCGACTTCGAATCTTTATATACTTTCTTCGCTCCTACAGTCATTCGAAGCTAAAAATACCGTTGCATAGTTGTTCTCATTTTTTTTAATAGAAAAACTTCGTTTCCTCCTTTTCACAATTCAATTATCATCTAATGTTAAACGGCAAAGCACATCACTATATTATACTATTATGTCTCAAGTCAGTTAGATGTTATTTTGTATTATTGCCACAACACGTAAACTATTTGAATTGCGAACGTCACATTGAGTTGCGTTTTGGAAACGCATATTATCAGATATAGTTTGGGGAATATGGTATCAAAACGAAAGAAAAAAAAACATGTTATATTTATCATATTTCATAAGTTTACTTGTTATACTTTGTAGCACAAATAATATCGATGTAACTAACGTGGAACATTCTCGAATACGTTTAATTTGCTGATAGATTCTGCACGTTTATATCATATTTGAACAAGTATTCAAGTGAAATGTATATCATATGCATTTATTGATCGATGTCTATTAAACAGAAAATGCTTGGAAAATAGGACAGCATGGTTTGTAAATATATTTATGCGGCTTTTACAGTTATTCACATATTTATATGGCTCATACGACTTTGTATACGATACATACACAATATGTCATATAAGAATATAAATGCTAGTATCTGTCATATGACACGAAAATTAATATCAATGCTATGTATAAATATCTACGTTTTATTTATATGTGTGCCTTAAAATAAGAGTGATTATTAAGATTATTTATTTGCATCTTTAAATTTGAAAACTGTAGGGGAAAATTAATAGTAACTGTCAAACGACTATAACATTCATGTTCATTGACCTTTTATGTTAAGTTAAGGACTTTTTTACACTGGAGAAAATGTGTATAATAGTTTTGTATTTAGTAACGTGATCGTATTTTTATATTTTGTTAAGGTTTAAAAGGTGAAAATAGATAAAGTGAAACAGATAATCCAATTACCCACAATATATTAGCTATTTGAAATTTGGTATGGATACAATTTTTAAGCTCATAGGTAAAGGCTGATGAAAATTGTGAAATTTATTCAATTCTATTATTTCAGAAAATTTTGTAATTTTATTAATTTTGAATTATTTTTTTTAAGTCAATTTTCAATCTCGTATTAAAGAAAAAATCAAGCGTTATGTAAAAATACCACGTATTGTAGTTTTTTTTCATATTCTGTTAAAACCGAAAAAGCGAATTAAACAAGTTATAATAAAGAGAACAATGAAGAATTCAAAGAGTTGAATGAAAATACAACACGCTAAGTCGTGAAGAATGAGATAATAGCCCTAAAATAATTTTGGTAAATTAAAAAAATTTCAAATATAATTATTGAATGTACTAACAAACTAAAAAAAATTACATATGTAGCTCATTATAAATATAAAAACAGGTAACAACAAAAAAAGTTGCAATGCCCGTATAATTTTTCTCCCATAACATTTATTCTATTATATAGGTGTAACGAAAATTATATATGATTGTGCTCGTCGAGCCGAGTACCTTTGAGGAGTGTTCCCGTGAAAAAAAATACTTTTTATTTGATGATTTTTCAAATACGTTTGAGATTTTCATATAGTTTTTCCATATTATCTACTCATTTTCTTCTTCATAGTAGCTTACGCGTCTATATAGAAGCGTGAGTGATCAATCGTGTCGCTTCAGCTACAGATATGTAGAAAGAAATCAGTGTAGACCAATCCATCTCGAAGAGCAAATGTTAATAAAAGAAGTTAGCAAATTGTGCAATGGGGAAATTAAATAGATTTGTTTTTTTAGAACAAAGGCATGAAGACTCGGTGCTCGGTCGCTCAAAACAACAGAATGGACGTTTGCAAGACAGCAGCGCATACAGCCGCTCAGTAGCGTAAGCGACAGAACGGTAGCTTAAGAGAGGAATCGGTAGCTTAAGCAACTCTCACTCACACGATCGTAGCCAATGTGCGATCAGCCTTACATAAACTACCTTAGAAGGAGAAACTTTATCCGAGAAATATATTGTAACTAATCCATTATTTTGCATCCCAATGACTTGCATATACGACACACAGGACAACCGCAGCTGAGATATTTTTCTCTTCATTTTCCCTTATTCGTGTCTGCACAGGTACAACATTATCTAGCCATAAACATCCTGAAAAGCGTTTGACTATATCTCCATCGCGATAGTCGTCCCGGAAGTGTTGTGTGCGCAGTGGCGTTTCGCTCCTTCATTTTCCTGCCTTCCTCACTTTGAATTGCCGTCTATGTTGAATGGCTTGTTAAATGCGAATGTTTGCGGTTGCAATTAACTTATGCGGGCATGTCGGTGAAGTGTCTTCTTTTATTGTTGGAAATCTTATCTATTCTACAAAGAAAAATAATGAAGTTCATTTAGCTTGAATCGCAGCGAAAATGCATCGAGCCTGGTTGCGGTGAGAGACTTTAAACAACTAAGAAAATTTAACGTCAATTTCCAGACAAGATACCAACCAATATTGTTTCTTTGCTCTATTACCATTATACTGATGTAAGTTTTCTTAAAATTTGTTTAGATTATACTCCTAGAAAATTTGTTTCAAATAACATTATTAAAATTCGCGGAGACCAATTGTTCGTCACTCTACAATATTAACATCCTTTTACTCACTTTATGGCAAAAAATAAAACAGTGGAACTTTTACTATTATGTTTCAATTCCTATCTGTCGGTGGCTTGATTTTGTCAATTATCTAATCCTTTGCGTCCTTTTCCATTCGCTCAAATTCAAAGAAAACTTTTAAATATTTTATCACCGAGAGTTAGTGATATTTTATAATTTTTATATTAAATATATTTTTAGTTACATAAATCTGCAACTTATGTCAATCATTTTGGTTATTACTTTCCGAAAAAAGCACCTTTTATCTTCAAACTTCTGAAATAACAATCATCTGAAACTACGATATCAATATCAAAGATAGATAATTGCCATAAAATGTCAATCATTTCGAGTTATTGTGTGTGTCTGTTACTTGATATTGATGAATATTTTAGACATAGATTTGCTGAATGTTTTGCATTACAAAAACAACATTCGTTCATTAAAAAAAATTACATTCTGCTAGATGCAATAATGTTATATGAAAATATCATCTAAGAAAACTCTGAAAAGATATTTATGTAATGGTTGATCATATTTATTATAATACTTTTGTTATTAATATCTATCTTATGACTAGTAATATATATCCACAGTACTTGCGAAGCCAATGGGCATAATATATTAAATTTAATCGATTCCATCCACATTAACGTATAGAATTTTGATATTTATGAATGAAGTGAAAAATCTCTACAGAGTCTTCAAATAGCTTTTTTGGCAGACTGACTGAATTTATTTACATCTCAATATATTTAAAATCTAAACAAATGCAATTTAGAGATTTATCTGCAGCCGATTTTTTTCATTTTAATACACTATACGATAAATGGTTAACATTGTACTACATTATAACGACTTGCAATTTCATAATTAAAAAACAATAAACCTTAATGTTTCACATAAATAAAAAAATATAGAGGTGGCCTTCTTTCTGATAAGGATTTAAAAATATGTAATTATTTCTAAGTTTTAAATATAGAAATATTATACGAGTACACTAAAGTTAAACCTTGAATGTGTGATGAAATTGATAAGGGAAAACTTCGTTACTTCAGTGATATTTCTGTGAAATATATTAATGTTTGTGACAATGACTAAAACAGTTATATTTCTAATAACTATGAAAAAGAATAGTTTATTTATTCGTTCGTAATTAAGAATTTCACAATGAAAATTTTGCATGATTCCGGATTCAGATGAAATATTTTCTTTAATTAACATGCAGCATGCCAAGCGAAAATTCCTAAGGTACTGTTTGAGATTTTTCCTGGGTTTATTAAAAAGAAAGAACATTTTTTTACGTGTCATTAATTTTAATACAATAATTTTATAAACAAAATTAACTTTTACTGTTGTATTAAAAGCCTCGTATTAGTTTCCTCGCATTAATGGAAACAGAATAGATAACAGAAATAGGCAGACGCTATAGGGGCCATTTCTCATAATACCTTGTAGTAAAACATTTTAAATAAAATGGTCAGCAAAAATATAGTATGAAGCTGGCAAAGCATTCGTTATGGATAACTCTCCGTATTATCGCAGAATAGAATGCAACTAATCCACTAGTAGGAAAAGTGAAGTAGTAATGACACGTAGTGTATTTGTATAGAGGTAAAGGTAAAAACTGTTGGATGGAAGAATTGTAAATAATATAAATAGCTTTAAAAATTTCGGTCGATATCGATATTGGAATATAAGTATTTAAGTTTTCAACAGTGAGCGTTCTTATATTTATCGTTCCCGGAAAAAAAAATGAAGCATAAATTTTAGGAAAAATTCCGTACTAGTTACTGAAACGTTATACAGATTATTTAATTACGAGCATTAAATAAGGATAAAAGATTATTTTCTTGAAATGTCTACATTGTAGAATTATAATTTAAGAATAACATTCATTTAAGATATAATTAGAATATACCTAGTATTAATAGTTAATTTTAGGCAAATCAATTATTTAATTAATTTAGGGACGCCAAATAATTAAAATTAAATTAATAAGTACCTACTTTTACCTGTGCAAACAAATTAATAATATTGACTCAATAACTATGCAGTATTATACGACTATCTTAGTCTAATCAAAGATTTTTACGCGTTATTGCAAAAGGTAATTTTGTAGAAAATTAATTAAGCATTTTTCCTAAAATGTTAATAATGTAAAAATGTTTAAGGTCTGAAATATAATATTATATTAAACGAGCTTATATTAAAATAAAAGAACCAGTTTTTGCGGACAGCCGTTAAAGAGGTGACGTTGTAAGCAGGTAAGTCTATCTTTTAGAAGTATCCGCCATTAATGTCTGGTCGTTATTATACGACTTTAGTTAAAGGGATGGACGTAAAGTGAAAGTGCGCTCATCGCGATTGGATATTTATGTAAATATTTTTATGAGTCTTAAGTTGCTGGAGATTAAAATGTACTTATATAGAAAAAATGGCACTGTCATTATTTTTATCCACTTTTGTATTTATTTCTTAATATCTTCACGACATTTATATGTAAGTAAGGCAGGAAAAAATAATTACTTTGTCTTCATATATATTTCTAGAAGTATACTCACTAATATGAAACGATATTAAATATACTTGGATATAATAATTCCTCGCTATTTTCAGATCTAATTTGTATTGATTCATTTTTATAACTAACTTTTAACATTTCTCTTCCCGTCACTTTATTTAGCTCTTTAAGTAAAACACTTTTATTTTATTTGCAGGTAAGAAAATATGTAATATTTTTAATTAAATCGAGCGAAAGAATTATTAAAATTGTGACTATGTGATGTGAATTAGTTTATTACGCAAATAACAGCTAATTAAAAAAAACGCGTGCAACACAGTACATCTAACAAAAGTTAAACTTCTTTGGTAATCTAAACTTTGATTTTGTAAATGGTAAAATGCTAAAGGGTAAAACGGAAAAGAAAGAGAGAGAGAATATATTAAGTGTAAGTCCATAAATTATATTAAATTCGTATAAGATTTTAATACAATATATTCAGAAAGATTAATAAAATATAATTACGAATCTACGTAAACATATATATATATATACATATATATATATATATATATATATATATATATATATATATATACATATATATATATATATATACACACATATATATATATATATATACATATACATATATATATATATATATATATACATATAGTAAAGACATTTCAAAATTATGTTGATGTTCTACTATTCACTATAAGATATTTTAAAGTGCTTACTATTACAATTTTAAATTTTTTATTTTGAATATAAAATCAAATTTAAAACTGCCTTATTTTATAGAATTATTATCGGCATATAGAAAAATTATGAACGTAGTGTGCAAGAAGTAGTAATTTATTATTTAGAATTAATTAGAAGATTAAAATTAATTAGAAGTAATTATTTATTAGTACCTATGAGATTTTGCAATCATGCAAAACAAACTTGTTTCGATTCACTGTTTTTAATTTGTTATTTATCTGATACATTACTCATGAAAGTGATAGTGTTGAGTACCCTTGACTCCGAGCGGGGCGATTCCAAAATATTTGTTATGTAAAAATATTTTTAGGTTGTTTTATGGGGAAAGTTAAATATTTTTTTATGGAGGTAAATACGAATGAAATATAAATACTAAGTTGAATTTGACATAGAACGAAAACCACTTTTAAGAGTCATTCAGATTTACCCCGGTATATTTCGGGATTGCACTTTCTTTATTTCATAACAAGGCAAGGTTTTTTTTCTTATATATTAAATCTGTCATCTACCCTTAAATATAAAAAAACAGTCAAATTTCAGGAAAGACTGGATACAAAGCATTAGGATGTTTGTTTAAATATCCGATAGTGATGCAGTTTTCAACAAAATTTGGACACGATCTGATAATATTAACCAAATAATAAATATTCGGTTAACTCATCAAAGAATTACTCGAAATTATTTCAAAGTACATTACTTAGCTAACGTCTGAGAGAGATAGTTGAACACTATAGAATAAGACAAGAAGTGTACGCATGCGCGAAAACAAACAAAAATGGCGCACATTACAGGTTATCAGCTGTTTTTTACGTTATCGTACGTCAAAAGTAAACTGTCAAAATATTGTGTGAAAATGAATAAAAATAGGACTCATTAGTGCTGTCAGCGGTTTTATGGCGATTTTGTACGTTATGTATATCAAAAGTAAACGTTTGCTTTATTACTAATTTTGTGTGTACTTCATCCATTGTAAGACTAACAATTCACGTACTTCATTTATTTTGCAATAAACCTGCACATATAGTTATAGTAAACATAATTTACAACACGAGCAATACATCCCGACTTCCTATAGCCACATTTACCCGTGTTCTGGTACTGGCATTGCGGTTGTTTTTAATTGACAATTATCTATGCGAATTTATTAGATGTTTACGTAGATTCGTAATTATATTTTATTAATCTTTCTGAATATATTGTATTAAAATCTTATATATATATATATATATATATATATATATATATATATATATATAATATCTATATACTTGATAACAATACCTGCATTTAACATATTTAAGTAAATCGATAATAAAATATGTAATTAGGAAATTTTTTTTATTTTAAATCAAGTTTTCTATCAGTCTATAACATGTACGCATTATGCACAAACATCCCTTAAAATTTACGTTGTCATCTTCATTTAGTAGTATACCTTACTTTTCCATTATGATTTTCTATGTGTATTATTTTCACTTTTAGTAATTAATTTAATCACGTCATCATAATCTTTTCTTGGGAAATATAAATTTAAAAAGTGACGTGTTCTTAGTTGTTTCAAAAATTTTACAGTGCAGTGAGTCTCTTAATTCATTTTTACAAGTTTCGTAATAAATCCAATAAAGTATGTCCATTTCTTCCTGATATATGACTTTACAAGTCCAAAATCATTAGCGTTGTAGTCTTCTTCCTTGTTTTCTCCTTCTTCCTCGTCTTTGTTATTATTTGTAATGACTTCGTCAGCAAATTCCTTTTTATCTTCATTATTGTCACCACTTTCAAGAACTGTTTTATTTCTTAAGGCATAGCCTTCTTTCTTGCAATTGGTGTCACCTTTTTTAGTTTTATTTCATAATGAGTTATATTATCAGTTTTACAATTGTTCAATTGATAACTGCCCTTGGGTTTGGTTTTAATTCCATTATATGTATTCTAATAATTTTCTACCCATGAACGCAGTAATTACTTCAATACCTTAGCCACTCGCTTCTTTTTCATGGAATTACTGTCTTTTTTATTTATCATTTTCTTTCTAATATCTCTATAATATCTAATATCATTCTAATACCATCTACTTAAGGTTTTCCAAAAAAAAGCTGATGTCCTTTGCAGGAATTTGTAAACAAGTCTGGACCTGGGTTGTGGTTTTTAAATGGGATTGTCAATTCATTATATTTTACATGTTCAGCGACTTTATATTTTACATGTTCAGCGACTTTATAATATTTCTTGTCGGCGTAAGCCGAACTCCCATTTTTCCATTATTCGAATGTTATCAGTCTAATCACTCTTCCTCGTTCCGTGGAATAGTTTGTGGTCTTCCCACTTTTGCTGATTCATATTTTTTGTTAAATTTGTTAAAAGAGCAGTTTTTGGGATATTAGGCTGCCGCATATAACGTCAACTGGAGTTTTTCATATTTTCAATAGAAATGTTTCCCTCTTTGAGCAAAGTAATTCTTTTCCTTATATTTTTCCGCGGCATTGTTATTTTGAAAGAAATATTAATTGCTAATATTGTTAATCTTCTACTATATCAGAAAATAATGCCTATAAATTAGAATATTTTTTCAAATAAACTTATTCTTATAAACAATTCTTATAAACATATTACAATCTAAGATATTAAATATCTTGAATATTTAATATCTTAGATTGTAATATGTTTATTTAAATGAGAAGCTTCAAATAAGAACTTTTAACCGATTACAATGTTTAAAATATTTAGTTCAGAGTTAAAATATACATTACATTGGACTTTCTGTGTGTCTCAAAATTTTTATCTCTGTTTAAGTAAAATCGCGGACAATAGCTTGCAAAGGATCATTTTAACTTTCTAGTTGATCAATTTCTTACAAATGATTACAAATGATTTCCTTACAAATGATAATAAATTCTTAAATTAAAATACAATTTTATAGGCCATTCCCTATATATACCTAGGTATCTGAAAAAAATTGTTTAAAATTAATCAATTCATTTAATCAAATTAAAAATAAAACTTTACCCAAAGGTTAAGAACTACTAAATATTTCTGTGAAAAACTAGTTCCGCTTACATAACGATACCAAATTCTTCCTGATGACTAATACCGAAAAGAAAAAAAAAATAATGCAGTGTTTTAAACTACGCAATGATCTAAAAATTACCACAATCTAACATTTAAACAGACATTAAATTGTTTAACTTATCATAATTCCGAGCAACACATGTCGGGGAATGCACGAGACAATTTTCTTGAGAAAATGTCACACTGCACACGCGCGGTCATTGCTAGCGACTTGGTCAACTGAAGGGCGTAGCGCACTAAATTGGCATCTAGGTAAATCTTAGCAACACAAAAAATAATTTAGTGTTTAGTAGGAATTCATAATTTTTGGGAATACCTCATTTTCGAAATAACCCAAAAGCGCCTTACCTTTTTTCCATGTCTCTTGCAATATATTCATTACAATCTGATGTCATAAAAACGTTGCATGAAAAACGTTTCGAGTTTAATAATTTTACTCTATTGCGAAACTTCTTGGGCGCGCCAAGAAGTTTCACTTCAACAAAATGTAAAGTAACTAATTGTTATAACACTATCATCGCTTGTCGGCCTTTTAGCTTAAATCAAAATGTAAGTAATCTCGCTGAGTCTACTGGTTCTTTGGCGATACTCTTAGTAGCCAAATTTTGAGATATTTTTAATTATCTATTGGTTATTTCACTACATTGAAGTAGTTGGTTAGTAATTAAATTCGGTTCGGGCCCGACTCATACAGATCATCAAGTTTTAATGAAAATTCCTAAGTAGTTCGAAGATAATGTTTAGTACCTTTAAGAATCCTATCTACGTGAGTAGAGTGCAGACGAGGGTTAATTAACTAAAAATTTAATATTCGAATGTTCTTATTCAATAATTTACGTAGAAACTATAGTAAAATCATTAATCATAAGTATGTTAATGGTTTTCTATTAATACACTTCTTCCGAAGATATTTCCTAACTTTTCCAAAGATATAGATTTTTATAGGTGTTGATATTTCCCAGATCGTCACAAGTACCCAATCATACATTGATTTTGTTGAAACTTCTAATTACTCAGTACTTGTATGTATTAATATCGTTATTAAACGATAATATTACCCTGCAAGTCGCCCATAACTGTTTGCGGACATGGATATATGCAAGCAAGATGTGCTTTGTACATAATTCATTCATTATATAGATATATAAACGTACCTTTAGCAAAATCATCGCTGGTTCCGGGCGGACATTTCGTGCTTGCTGCGACCTTTACCAGAGTGAAATTTGCATATTAAATGAATAATTAATACCATGACGCTCTCGAAGGTGTTTGTTTATTAATATATTTCAGTTGCCCAGTTGGAATTGTGTTCTTATAGAGTTTCTTTTTATCTCTGCTTATTTCTTCAAATAAGTATTACTTCATTTTTGGGAGCAGGTGTTCTAGATGTGCATGTTATGGGCGATAGTCACAAATGTGACGCCGATCGGTACTTTTTCATATGACTCGAAAATTTTTCATATCATGATCTTTTATAATATTCCAAAGATTAGCTTTTTACTATCCTAGCATTGAAATACAATTATATTAATGAATGATGATTTAAGATATTGACTTAATTCAAGTGTTCAGTCTTAACAACCTTCTAAACCAATCACGTTTTTATAAAATGGATATTGATGCTTATTTTTTTCTATCGCTTATTTATGCATTCTTACCTTTTTCTTATATATGAGTACTTATTCGTTTTGTTATTATTCATAATAATTGTAATTATCGCAATAATTATTGAATTCTAATAAGAAAATTTCCATCTTATTTTTTAGATCCTCACGTAATTTTTTTGTTTCTTCGCAATGTGGAATCCATTAATATTTCGTAATCTATCACGACTTAATATTTACGCTCAAAGCGTTATAGTTAGATATAAGATATTTACGTATTCTTATTAGCTTTTTAATTTTTAACAAACATATTTTAAACAAAGTTATTTAATTGCTGTTTTTCAAGGAAATTACACATTATAAATTTAATTCTATAAACGATAAGGTCAAGAATCATAGAAAAAATTTGTACCTTATATAATATTATTTCTGTGTAACCGGCACTTAGAGAAACAACGAATTACTTAAGTGATTTTATACGAAAGTAGAGCTTTATGAAATAAGGGGCTTTATATTGGTACATATATACATTACAGCATTGCTGCTTACATCGTTTTTAAGGGATATCGTAAAATTATGACCAGCTGTTTTTCATGGAAATTGCTCATCATAATTTTAATTCTATAAACAACAAGATCAAAAATCAAAGAAAAATATATGCCATATATAATGTTAGTTATATGTAACCGGCACTTAGAGAAACAATGAATTACTTACGTGATTTCATACGAAAGTAGAGCTTTCATAAAATAAGGCTCTCTCTATCGGTACATATGAACATTACAGCATTGCTGCTTACATCGTTGTGGGGAGGATATCGTAAAAGTATGAACAGTATGTTTCTCAAGAAAATTGCTCATCATAATTTTAATTCAATACACGATAAGAGGAGAATTATGTACCTTATATAATGTTAGTCATATGTAACCGACACTTACAGGAACAATGGATTACTTACGCGATTTTCTACTAAAGTAGGGATGCCGTGAAATAAAGGTCTCTATATCGAGACATGTGTACATTACACCGTTGCTGCTTATATAGTTGTGGGGGAGATGTCACAAATGTATTACCACTTGAGTTTTTTAGAATAATAGTAAGCGAATCGTTTATATTTTTTGAAGAAGTGTGCGAATCGATGTTTGTATCCCGAAATACATATATAAATTTGTCGCATAAAGTTATATATCCCGAAATACTTATATAATTTGTCGAAAATCCTATTTGACAGAAAGAAATTTTGATATGGTTTTATTTTTATATTTTACTGCAATTTAATATCAATAATAATACATATTAAAAAAATGCAATTTTTTTGTAAAAGTATGTCAAAATAAAATTAAACCAAAAAGTTTATAAAAACTTAACTATGTTTTTGCAAGTAGTTTTAAATAGGTCGATTTTTTTCGATTTTGTGTAAAATTATTATCTTATCAACTTACTATATAATTCCTTTTTAACTTAGTGCAAAAGGGAATGAAACTATCATTACAAGACATATTTTTTGTCGTCGACTCAATTTATATATTATTTTTTCTAACCCTACGTATTTAAGACTTGAGGGTATAAATGACAATGTATTTTCAGCAATGAACTTATTATTTGCAATAAGATAGAAAATTTCTACTGTTATCGCATGAAAAATTGTATTTCCAGACCGAAATTGTGTATTGGTATATCAAAATAACATATTAGATATAATCTTTTAACAGTACCACAATACAAGTTACAGAAGAAACTTGGGATCTATTTTCTCTCTGTAATTCCTATTAGGCTTACAAAGCATATTATTATTAGAATAGGTCGTCGAATGATCATATTTGAAACCGATCTTCCAAAAGATTTTTCTTTTCGGGTTTTTCTTTTATTACCAAGATTTTCCCACGGGAGCTCCCTAACCCGCATTTGACATCATGGCAAAATTATGCGTAATTATACGTGTAATCATATTATTTGGACACTTTTAGCTGAGCTAAGAATTTGAAACTTAGCATTTGTGTAGTACACTACTTGGAATACCTGAAAAAAGTTCTACAATTTTACCTAATTATCAGTAAAACTGAGAGCAAGTTAATAGAACTTAGTAAATGTACTTTAATTTCGCCATTCCTCAAAGTGATTCATTGGCATAGCGGTAAAATACTGGAGTCCAAATTAGAAATTACTGGGTTCGTATCCGGGAAAAAATCTTTATTTGATAATTAATAAGAACAAAAAAATCTAAATGAAGTTTGATAATATTATTCAAATTAATGACAAATAATAATACATGTTACTTAAATATGTTTAATTTAGCAGCAATATTCTTAATGTGTAAAAGCATAGCATGACGATCTTAACAACTATTCGATCTTTACATAAACAATAACAATAAGTAAAAAAAATGGTTTGGACGTTTAGAGCGGTTACGACTTTTCTATCTGGAAGTAAATCCAATGGTCCAAAATTACCACCTTTGTACTTAGCTCATGTCCAAAACGTCTTAATCTCCTTTCTGGTAAGATTTAACTCCTGAAAGATAAGCGACTTACAGGGTTTTCATAGTTTAGAAATATATTTTATTTCCCTAATTAATTTATAATTACGTCGTTTGGAAGTATCTAGATATGGCTTCGCGATTTAATAACAAATATGCAAATAAGCTAATGTTCAAAACATCTTAATCTCATTTCTAGTAAGATTTAACTCCTGAAAGATAAGCGACTTACAAGGTTTTCATAGTTTAGAAATATATTTTATTTTCCTTAATTAATTTATAATTACGTCGTGTGTAATTATCTGGATAAGGTTTCGCGATATAATAATAAATATGCAAATACTTTTCACATTTGCGTATTAAGAAAAAATCGCTCAAGTACTATTTATACTAGATAAGCTCAACACTACTTACTTTGTATCAAACATATAAATCTACTTTAGGTCATTCGAGTAAAACACTGATAATAACAAATACTTAAATTCACAAAGACCCCTACAGAATTCGCTTCTGGACCCTCGGACAATCTCGATAAAGGTTATACTACGTAATGATGTTTCAGGCGTTTGATCCATTCCTCTTTTAACGTGATTTCAATTCTTCCTATCTCGGAATTTCACACTTGCCGTTCAGAATGCTCCCGCACTCGACAAAGAGAACCCCGAACCTTTATCATCAAATTATAGTTACCGTAGACGAGCTGATATGACGTGCTCCAAGCCGCCCTATTAAAATGATCCCTCATATTCGTAACCCTCATCATGTACATCAGATGGAAAGCGAAAGACGATTTTGGTGTAAGCAGAGCTTAATTTTGCTGTGTAGTATTAATGGAAAAATATATTTCACGAGGTCTTTGTGTTCACCCTATCCAAATGTTGATTAGGGTGAGTAGTATTTAACACTTGTCAGTTATAGCGCGTGTTAAGTGCCCATATTAAATATATTAACTTAATTATCTTGAAAGAGAATTCTTAATTTTTTTCTTTTATGAATAGTACATGATAATAAATACGTATGAAAATCATATCATAATTATGACAGTCCAAGATTGGTGATATGATCAAATAATACACATATAATATTTACATGTAAGTTAACATTTCCGGTAATGACATTTAATGAAACATCACAAAAATTATACTGATAGTAGTATTATAACAGTTCCATATAGTTAGAAAAATTCTTAAAAGATATCAAAATCAGTGTTAAAGTGACAAGTAACCATCGCAATACATAGAAATATCATTGTGGTTATTTTGCTACGATATTTTCATTTCTTGTTAATTTAGGACGATAACATATTATTATGTTATTTTTTACAAACCTTCACATAAATTATCCATCTTTCGTGATTAACCTTGATGTGCACATTAAAACGTTCATACAAAATAGAGTTAATTAATTAAAATAAAAACAATTTCTTCCAGTTAAATATTGAAATATAATAGCTAACAATTAGGGGAATGTTGAACTACAAGGCGTGAGGGGAAGGTATTTTACAACAGAAAATTTCAAAAATGTTATAATTAAAAAAAAAATAGTAAACATTTAAATTATAATAAAATGGTTAAATTAACGTATGAGTGGACACGAAAAAATATTTAAGGACAACAGGGGGGATACTTAGTAAAAATATAAATAGGACTAGGACAAGTTTGCTTTTTTGAGAAAACTAAGGAACATTAATCGATTATGAATTCTTAAAGTTGAGATTAAGATTACTACAGTTAATAAGTATTTGTGAAAGGAGGTGTTGGTGGTGTGGGAATAAAGAACGTACATTGTTTCTACAGACATAGACTCAAGTCATGAGAATCGAGAGAGAGGTGTGAATCTAGAAACGTAAATTGTTTAATACGTTAAAAGAAAATGATATTTTTTCAAAATTATACAATATTATTATCTCATCGATAAGTTTAATTTATTTTAATTATCGAGAATGAGGTAGAATTTTTTCGCCACTTTTAGAAGGTTGCCTAACAATATTTGCATTACGCTGCCCTCTATAAACACGTTAACCTATGTACGAGTAAAATAAAAAAATACTATCACTAGTAGCGCCACGCACGAATTATGTGGATAAAATAGAATTTATACAGATTTGTCAATTACACATCTTTGTAATGTAATGTAATATTATTTTTGTAGGCTATTTAAATTGCAAGCGTATTAAGCGTATTGAAGATTTATAAAAACAACGTCTAGTCTTTCTAAATACATAAAAAATAAACCTGAAATATTTATACAATAATCGAAACTTAATGGTCAATAAAAGTTTCTTAACTAACTGAATCAAGGTTAAACTTATTTTAATTTCACCCATCATAAATTATAGTAGATTGCTTTATAGCATTAACTTTGCAATGTGATGTTATTTCATTTTGTGAGGGTCCTACTTCCATCTGTTTGTACAATTTTATATTTTTACAGGGTTCAGTATAAGGTATTGAACATTATCCAAACCAGTATCCAAGTGTCGTCTCATTGACTGAATGTCCTGAAACTATATTTGGCTGATTCAAGAGATTGCAAGTCAATAGAAACAAGTATCTAATATGTTTAAAATATTTTACGAGTAATTAGTATATTCCACTTTCTTAGGGCTTTATATTCTCAAAATCTCAGAATGTTAAAGTCATGCTAATTAATAATTAATAACTGTTAGGCAGGTTTTACAGAAAAGTTTCATTAATATCATATTTTCTCAATATTTCCCTTCAAATAATGTAATGTAAAGGCACAAATGGCGGGTGAGTTTACTGTCTAGGAGTAAAATGAGTCGTTAGTCGTTAGTTTGCTAAATGAACTTTTAACGATATTTTAACTTGTTGGTATTATTTGCATAAACTATCTCGGGTACCCGGTGACTCTTTGACCCGTTAAAGGAATTATTACGTCGAAGCTGCTAATTCGGAGCCAAAATTTTGATATTTCGTTTCTAAGTTTGCTTCTTCGTTTATGAAAATTACAGAAAAGTAGCGACATAAATTCAGAGAAGTGAAAAGTGTGGTATCAGATTTTAAAATTATTAATTGGAATTAATAAATTTTCATCTGTAGCCCAACAGAGCACTTTTCTCAGGTCTTTCATAAAATCTTTGTGTTAGTTTGGAAATCAATAAAATTGAGCAAATTTTATTGATTTCCAAATTATATATACGGATATATACGGATATCGTTATTCATTTTAGGGTCGTCTTCTTACGCCACCGTTGATCAGGCATCATGAAAATTTTCAAACCATTATGCTTTTTTTTTAAATCTCTGTTACTCTGTACACTTTAAATATTTTTGTGTACTAATTTTGCCAATAAAATTGACTAAAATTGCACTCACGTACTTAAAAAATTCGTCAAAATTTGATAGATTTGGGAAAAATATCATGAATCGTCATTTCTTTTTCATTTCCCAAATATGTAAATAATTATGTTTTTCTTATAGTTTACGATTACGATTTGTGTTATATATTCTGACAGTTTAACTATGACATGGCCCATTAAACCTATAATTACAGAGAACCATTTCTGTGTTAAATTATACATTTTATCAATTAGTCTAAATATTTTTAGATTCATTCTTTCACTAAAATTCGTTTAAATTCTTTTTTGTTGACTACTTGATTGTTATATCACATTTGATCGATATTATGACTATTTTGTTAACGACATTGTATAAAATACTTTGGGTTCGTTTTAAGATATCAGATTATCGTAATTTAAAACGAACCTAAAATATTATAAAGTTACAGCTTTGTAATAAAGAAATTCAGTGTAACCAAACTATATCTGTGTCACTTTTACTTACTCGGTTTAATTTTAGCATCACTTTAAACGTACATTTTCCTGTGCGTCGCGCGCTAATAAGCCGTGTCATTTCAAGAGCTAATGTAACGTTAAACGAACATAAAATATTATAAAGTTACAGCTTTGTAATAAAGAAATTCAGTGTAACCAAACTATATCTGTGTCACTTTTACTTGCTCGATTTAATTTTAGCATCACTTTAAACGTACATTTTCCTGTGCGTCGCGCGCTAATAAGCCGTGTCATTTCAAGAGCTAATGTAACGTTAAATTTATATCTCGTACCTGATTATTGAGCTAGAAAAGAACTAAAGCAATAATTTAATTTCTATTTAAGCTATTTCATAATTATCTCATAATTTGTCGTTTCGAATAGTGTTTCATAAAAACAGCCTAATAAAATGGTATCGGTTATAATCCACATTCAGCCTAGTTTGTATTTTTAACGTCTTTTATTTTTTTTATTACCTAATTTTAAATTATTTAGTTAAAGATTTTCAATTTAAATAAAAAAGTTTCGCTTCATAATATAATGCGCCAGGTGTACATTTTTCTTCTTCCTTACTAACTTTTCTCCATTACATTAATTATTACTCCATACAAGAACCGATCAGACAAGTTTCAAGAGAATATTGTGTGACCAGAGAACTTTGTATCTCAATAGTTCACAAAAAATCTATGACTTTATTGGCTTCCTCGATAACCACTTTAGAGTGCTAATTATTGAAACCTATGATAGTTGATATGGTTTATTACTGGGTCCAATTCTACTTCAAATAATTTCTGAAAAAAATGACTGTGAAAGACATTACCATACATTCCATATCCAAAAATATCCCGTTTCATACATAAACACAGCCAGTTTCATATGTAAAGATAACCCATTTCGTACATAAAAATAGCCCTTTTCATACATAAATATAGAGTAAAAATGTATCTTCATATATGTTGACCAAGATTTAAAATAAGTCTTTACGCTACACAAATTTCCATTATATCTATTGTGGTTATGTTGTTATTTGATAGAAACATATAAATATCATATACGACTCGGTGCATATGCCGGAAATGAAACTTCTTTGGTGATCTAAAATTCGATTTATAAGTATAGCAAGGGATAAAACGACAGAGAAAAAGAGAGAATATGTTAAATGCTTGTTCATAGATCGTACTAAATTCGTATAAGAACATTTTAATATTATACATTCAGAAAAAAATTATTAAATCATATTAATAAATGTCATTACAAATCGATGTAAATATCTAATGAAATCCTCATATAAATTTACATAGACAATTGTCAATTAAAATAACTCTTCACGGATATAATCAAACAACTACAGGATATAAACGTAAATAATCGCAAAACACAATGATAAATATTAATAACATAACGCATGCGTGGTACCTCATATGTAGCGTGTTCTCTCTGTTCATATGTAGTGTCTGAGGCGTACATCTAGAACACGCGCATGTGCGACACTATCTTATTCAATCGCTTTGTATCGTTGTGAATACGTCGCTCCACTTCCATGGCGTTGGAATATATAGCTCTCTTTCTCTTTCTCTCTACGTCATATCTTTCTTCTCTCTTATGTAACGAAATATACCTAACGTAACGCGACCTTAAAATTTTACTCTCAATTCTCGTCCACTTATCGATTATCAAGTCACCGCTTAAACATTTTCGCTACAAAAATCATCTTTAGATCGTTATAAACCTAGAGCCTTGCTTTCATTTAAATTGCCTCCATTACATTACAGTTGACTATTGTGCGAGAAGAAAAAACATAAAACATTGTGAATTCAAATCCAGGTATCGATGTTACGAATGAATAATTGTCCGTTAACTCAAAATAGCAGAATCAGTATTTATTACTTTAGATCAATTAAAATTTTATTTGGATGATTATTTTGGATCTTAATTTCTTCAGTCATCAGCTTACAAGTTGCAAATGCACATAATTTATTTTAAACAAACTAAGTCAAATTATTCTATAAGTGAATAAATATAAATATAAATAAAATTTTTAACTATAACGGATGATTCATTAGCTAAATGTTATTAAACAAAATTAACAATTAGTTGCAACTACTCATAAGTAATTTACATGATTTGACGAGGAATGATTATGTAAACAGCATAAATTGACGTAACGATATCTGTATTTCAGAAATAATACAAGTCAAGGTTGATTCAGGCAGGTTATTTTAATATTTAAATAAACCTGAATAATTTATCAACTTTTTGCCGCATGCTGAATATTTACCAGGGTTTTAGAAGCAAATAACTCATAGTACGTCTAAAGTGGTGAATCTGGTTATCCAGAAAACCTTGACGCAACGTAATTCAGGCACAGGTAGGTTTTATTCGGTGACACGTGCCTACCTACACATTGGAATTTATTATACTTATGATATTATTGTGATAATTATTTTCTAACAAATATATGGGGGCTTCATCATATTTCATTATCAGTTTTCCGCGAAGATATGTTCGCTTAGAAAAGTTTTACATGTAAATATATAATGGGTATTTTTGAGTAAAGCCAGACCAAACTTTCATCCAAATAAGGCAACGCGTGAGTTACGCTTATAAAAATATGATACAGTCTCAGCTGAAAAGCAGACAAGAATAACCCCATAATCTGAACTGTCAAACCACGTAAGCCTAATGACGGCTTTAATAAGGGAGCCATCTTGCTTTACTGCACGCCGCGATCTGGCAGTAACTTTTAAGTAGAGGGAAAGAAAATTCAGTTTTTTTCTTGTTATCTCCAGAAGTATTTTTTCGATTGTACATAAAAACAATAGGTGTCATTCATGGATGGATATGAATTGAATTCCGAGCCTGTGGATTGTTTAGTTCCATCCAATTAATTTTTCTTTAGTCCTTTTAATCTTCAGTCTAACTAGGATTTAATACAAATAGTCTTTAGTGGAATATAGGTTTAAATTTCTTCGTTAACATTCACGAACTGCCATTTACAACTCAAGGGGTATTTTTTGTTCACAAATTATTTTTTAATAAAAACGTATATATTAAAAATAATTTGTAATATTTTTCTAATTAAATCTAATTTATGTCAAAATGTAAATGTTTCTATTTTCCTAAAAAATTAAAATATGTAAAGTCCACATTTTTTGTTAGAATTTAATATACTAATCTCTTCCAGGATCTCGGTAAATCTGATACCTCATAATGACTACGATAGGCAGGCTTAAAAAGATTTCTCTAGGCCACCGTATTAAAATAACCTTTCATATTTCTAACCCTCATTATGTATATTATATGAAAAATTAAAGATTATACTTTAATTTAACGGCACAGTATTGTTAAAAAAAATATAGTTCATAAACTCCTTGTTAACCCCTCTTCAAATGTTGTTTAGAATGAGTAATATTTAACACTTTCCAATTATAGTTCGTGTGTATTGCTTACACTATGTTTAATAATTTAATTATCTTAAAAAAAAATTTTAAATCTTTTTTTTTAAGAAAACTAAATGTTAATATAACATATGACATGTTAATTTTTTATTATTTATTTAGACATTTTTAATTCTTTTTACTACGTGGGAGTTTCGTGAATATCATTTGGAAAAATATGAAAAATCACTTAATTTGAGCTGTGAATACACAAAAGCTTCATAATTTCTTTATTATAATATTTGGGGCAAATGTACTGAATATTTTTGGTGTATAAAGATAAAACCAATAATAATAATAAAGGCTATATAAATTAGAGTGAAATTCAAAGTCAAAATTTGCAACCTACAAACGGAATAATATTTTTTCTCTTTATTTCTAAATGTATATGAAAAGCAGAGCAGTTAATTATAACTTTCCCATGAACTTACAAAATTTCCCTTCTGTTTAATTAACTTGTGAAATTGGCAGTTAAATAGTAACAATATATAAATTAATAACAATAAAAATTTACGAAAATATTTTCAAATTAAAAATTGGATAATCAACGTTTCAAATATACTTGGCAAATAAATGTCTGTTACAAGTGACATTATGACATTATGTTTTTAATTAGTTACTGTTAAAAATTATAAATACGGTAAAGAAATTCGATGAAATTTGTTCATTATTTTACATTACAACTTAGTGCCAAATTAATTCGATTACTAGGAATATGGTATTTACATCCAAGTAATTTTTTTAAGGTAAAACTGAACTTTTATGGCATGTCAAATAAAAATGTAAAATTGTGTGCATGCATATATATATATATATATATATATATACATATATATATATATATATATATATACATATATATAAATATATATATATATATATACATATTTATATATATATATATATATACACACGCACTTAAACAGAAACCGAGCAGACCAAGGGTACAAATTCCAAAATGACTCAATACCCTCTTATAAATAATTTCAATAATTATAAACCAGTCATTTACCTGCATTTCTTTTATGCATATTCGTCATTTATAAAAGCTCCGTCTATTCTTCCTAAAACACATGAAATAAGAATTGGAAACATTAATACCGTAATCGATTAATTAGTAATGAGTAAAATTTTTTAAACCGTTTAATCAATGTTAAACTTATTTTTAGTTTACCTGTTACAATAATTTTCGAACACTACACTGAATTTAATTAACTAAAAGATGCTATACTATTTTGCAAACGCCTCTTTCAGACAGGGGTATATATAATAAACCTTCAAGGTATCTGACGCTGACTGCTGGCATAGAAAGTAATTAAATGTGGTTTCAACAAGTTACCAAGTATCTTTCCGTTGACTTAATGCTTCTTTTCATTGAAAAGATCGTTGAGAAGTTCAAGTTGCAAGTCGGTAGATACAATATTTAATGTCTTTAAAATATTTTAATTATAAGCTTAGTATTTTCCACTTTCTTAGGTTTTCTATCTTTCAAATCTCATAATATTCCGTCATGCTAATTAATAACTGTCAGAAAAACCTTATAGTATCGTTTAATTAGTATCATATTTTCTAAATATTTGCTTTCAAATAATGTAACGTTCAGTGCCTAGGGAAGAAAAGAGTCATTAGGCAGGGTAGTTTGCTAAATGTACTTTTAACGATATTTTAACTTTCGATATTTTGGGGCAAACTATCTTGTATACTCAGCGGTGATTTGACATGTTAAAGGAATAATTACATTGAAGCTACTTCTTTGGAGCCAAAATATTGATAGTTCGTATATAACTTTGGCTTCTTCGCTTATGAATATTATAAAATACGGTGACGTAAATTCAAAGAAGTGGAAAGTTTTTAAAACCGATTTAAGACTCGTTAATTGAAATTTTCGCCTGTAGTCAAAATTAGCGCTTCTGCTATATCCTATTTGAAACGGAAACTTTATTTTAATCCATAAATCTGCAAAAACTAAGCAAATTAAAAAAAACATGTTCTGCCTTGAATAATTAATGAACTGTTTACATAAATGGACATGACTATTTGCGTGGGGGCCATTATAAAGCATGTCATCATTTAAAATGTATCAAGAGAATCTTTGAAGTCATCATGATTTTTTAATATTGCTTCGCATGGTATAAACTTTTTTAGCTTGAAAACTGATGAAAATTGTACTTTAGCCAGATAAATATATGAAACCAAATATCATCAAAATGGGATGAATTTGAGTAAAATATAATGAATCGTATTTTTTTTAATCTCTCAAATACATAAATAAATCCACTTTTCTTATGGTACGAAACATTTTACATAGGAAAAACAAGTTAATCAAATATAACAGTTTATCTATGGCACGGCGTATTAGATATATAAAATTGTTCACATAAAATTATATATTGTAACAATTCGTTTAAATATTATTAAATTTACCTTTTTATTAAATTTCGATTAAATTCTATTTGATTGTCTATCGCATTCGATCGATGTTATGATTATTTTGTTAACGACATTGTGTAGTCTTTAGGTTTATTTTACGACAGCACAATCAAAAATAAAAGTAGATAACTTTATATAAAATGAAAGTAGTATAATCAAACTGTATCTAGTTCATTTTCATCCATTCGATTTAATTAAATCAATGTCTTTTTATCGCTTGAAATATATATTTTGACCTACATAAGTTTTAAAGCTAAATATAACATTAAAATACATCAAGTACCTTATTACTGAGGTATTTAAGACACAAAGTCTAGCTTTAAGATTATCTTTCCTCCGCATGGCATTAGGAAAACGTTAACAACTTTTTTTCAATGAAATAGGTATAGATTTCACTCAGGTTAGTTACATAGGCACGAATTAAGCATTATTTTGAACAATTAAATAAAACTACGTGATGTAGTATAATTTCTACTTTCTTTAAGTTCTTTACCACAACCTAGGTTTCGTTGTATTACAACATCTTCAGGTGGGATATTAGCAAAGTTCTTTGCTAATATCCCACCTGAAGATGTTGTAATACAACGAAACCTAGGTCGTGGTAAAGAAATTAAAGAACGTAGAAATAATACAACATCACGTAGTTTCATTTAATTGTGAATAATGAATTTCTACGAAATTAACGCCAAATATATTCAATATTATTTTGAACATAATTTGTTCGACTTGATTTAAAGTTCACTGCAGTGCGGCGGAAATTCCCAACTTTTTTTTGCATTTAGCCTTTCCGGATTATAAAAAATGTCTCCCAATTTTAATTATTTTTTCATCGTTGTAATAAAAACACGTTATATTCACATTAATTTTTTAATTACAAACATAATCAAATAAATGAAGACTGGTGTATATTCCTAAAAATAGTTAAGGATAATTTAATAATTAAATTTTATTAATGCGATGTTTGTGCCTGTATAACATGCGAAAAACGTTTAGATGACAGTGATTTTTATGTTTCGTATATAATGTGTTTTACCATGAGTATATTTAATAAGGGCCGATGATTATTTTGTCTTCTATAGGTCTGTTTTCAATATTCCCATATTTTTTTTAACATAATAATATTTTTATAGCTATAATTTTATAACATATTAAAATTATTATGATAATACATCTGACTTAGGTTTCAGTAGAGATTAAATTTATTAAATTTAAATACCTCTACATGTCGTAAGCTGAAATTTTAGGTATTTTCTATCTTTTAATACCACAATAAATTATATTAATAGGCTTTCATAAATAAATATCTAAGTTCTGACCTTATGATATTCTTAATTGGACCCAGTCTTCGAAAAAATAAATTGCTAGATCTTCAGCCGGTATTCAGCGATAAAATTTCCAGAACTAGCTATGGCTAACGGACGGCTTCAAAGCTGCGCGTCCAACCACGACCAGTCAGGCCCGACCTAAGGCCACGCATTTTTCGTTGTATTTGATTCCGCATTTTAGCTTAATGTCCATCCATTAAAAAGTTACTCCGTCGATTTTTTTGAAACAATATTTTTTTAATATGTGGCAAAAATAGTGAGAGTTTTCTTTAGGTCAAGGGTAAAGATTATTTTGCGTTATTATCAATTTGATGTCTATTAAATTATAATGAATAAGGTGGTTTACGTTTTGTTCTACATGATTATGGTCCCAAAAATACTGAATTTCTTTCTTTCTTCATAGATTTAATGTGTGTAACATATCAATGACTTCTATAATATAAGCAATAACCTATTTAGTTTTATGAAGCAAAATGAGAAAATATGTCACGTACTTAAACAACTTAGTAACAAAATTGCACATAGAAGAAAATAAATATAATAATATTTAGTTATAGGTGACTTATAAAATATTCTATATGTTATTTATAAGTCGTTACTAATATATAGTGCAAATTTTATAATTAAATTTTTAAATAACTAGCTGTTATTCGCGACTTCTTCGCATAAAAGTTTAAGTATGAACGAATTTAACATTCCGTAGGTGGTATTTTGCGGATAATATAAATAATATAAGAAGTTTCAAACTGCGAGAAAAGACAATGGTGGATAGTGTGGTTAACTTCAAAGTGCTATGAAAGGAAGGGATAGCAACTTGTGGAATAAGAGTAATATATTTTACAAACCATTTAAGAAGTTTCAAACTGCGAGAAAAGAGAATGGTGGATAGTGTGGTTAACTTCAAAGTGCTATGAAAGGAAGGGATAGCAACTTGTGGAATAAGAGTAATATATTTTACAAACCATTTAAGAAGTTTCAAACTGCGAGAAAAGACAATGGTGGATAGTGTGGTTAACTTCAAAGTGCTATGAAAGGAAGGGATAGCAACTTGTGGAATAAGAGTAATATATTTTACAAACCATTTAAAATCTCAATGTTTACGTTACTAGGGCGATATTTTTATTAGCCATTACATATAATTTCTTGTATTGTTGTTATTCGCTAGGACGTAGAGGTTTTATGTACTTCAGTGTTATACGTATACCATGTACATGCACACGTACGCGTCGCCCACGGGTGTATGTCTGAAAGGTTAGACTCGACATTATCCTTTTTTTTCTTTTAAAAGTGGTGCTGGAATGTATTTGATGTGTGTAATTGTGTGTTATGTGTGTGTGTTGTGTAATTATGTGTGTATTGATGTGTGTTATGTGCTGTATAGAAAAAAAAATCTCTTTTGCACTGACCAGAAAACATTTTTTAAGAAAGAAACAAGTCCTTTACATTGAAGCCCTTATATTGCAACTTTTAAAAAATACATCGGGGCTAACTTGTTCACAAAAATCTATTTTAGCTTATGAAGGTGGATTTCACATATGGAACACATTGCAGAATACTTACTTTTCAGAGAAAATAAAAATGGCAAGACCAAGTTTTTTTCATAAACTGCTTTTTTTAGGAAAAATTGAAATGCAGGAGAATTTCTTCCCCAACAGATCATATAATAACACATATAGAGCACACCTGACATAAACTTTAAAAAGAAAAGAATTGAAAATATCTGAGCTAACTTCTTGAATAAAGTTAGTCCATAACAATGGTATAAGTACACGTGCCTATCACATTACAAAACAGTAATTTCTTTCAATTATTTTTTTTGTAACGACGGATAATTTTTTGTTTTTATGACGGGGTTACTTATTTTCTCACAGCTTGTTGAAATCAACCGTTTTTAAATATTTTCGTTTTCTTTCCGGCACATGAGAGCATATGTCGAGCACATTGTAACCAACTTTTTTCTTCGGAGAAAAACAAATGGCGGGAGTAACAATTTTTCAAGAAACTGTTTTTTGTTTAAAAAATTAAATATTAACAGATTTTTTCGGTACAAGATATAAAATCCTGCATTGAGCGCATTACAATACGATGTTTAAAAAGAAAATAGTGGGACTAACTTGTTGTGTAAAATTAGTCCTGAATTTTTGAAACTTGATTTTTTTTCTGGTTACAGCTTATAACTACATACACTGAACACATGACAGCGTGAACATTTATATTCACCTTTTTAAAAATGAGGAGACTAACTTGTTTCCAAAAATATATTTCAGCTTATCGATTTTCCAAAAATAATTCTTTCTCCTTACGTCACATGACAGCACATGTCGATATATTGCAGCACAATATTTTTCCTCTCAGAAAAACGAATAGCGAGACTATTCTTCAAACATTTTTTTCTTGTTAAAAATTAAAAACTAAAATTCTTGTTAAACATTAAAATTAAAATTTTATAATTATTACACAACCTTCAAAAAAAAAAAAAGAAAATGGCGGTTTTAAATTGTCGAGGAAAATTATTCCTGACAATCGAAAGTATCGAAATGTTTTCTATTTTCTTACGGTACATATTAGAGAAAAAAATTTCTTTTTGTTTACTATGGTTTCGTTCTTCAAAAGAAAATAACGAAACCTTTATATATTAATCACGTATCTGTCCGTTTGTCAGTCACAGACATCTTTCTCCGAAATCGCTTGTCTTAAAAACTTGAGATTTGGCATATAACGGATTTAAAATTGTACGTACCAATTACCGATTCTTTTCCTGAAAAAAAAATTATATGGAATGCAACTATATGAGAAATAGATTCCAATGCCAAAAACTTAACAGGTAGAACTTTTTTCGAGAGACTTTATTGTTGAAACAACACTATCTTCAAAACATGTTTTGAGAGGTTGACGCTGTTTATATATCTATATCATTCGAATACACACTAATATAAAGGCTTTAATAATGTACAGCGGCTGCAATAGTCGTTTTTTACAATATAAATTAGTTATCGATTTAAAAAAAATATTTCTCATTTCTCGCGTTTAACTACTAGCGCCATTACGGTTCCTTATTGACTAGAAAGTTTCTCCATCAGTAGCCTCCGGGATTGGGAAGTTGCAGTGCACTCCCTCTGCATTTACAAAAATATCGTAAACATTCGCAGATTGTACTTCAAACATTACATTAGGCTTAAATTGTCTGAAATTTATTTATTCCATTATTGTATGAATATATATATTTATATATATATATATATATATATATATATATATATATATGTATATATATATATATATATATATATATATATATATATATACCCATAATAAGAACCACTATTTTCATTTCAATCGTGCTATTGCTGTTAAAATCAAAATTGAATTATAGATTTTGTATTCAACGTAAATAAAGAATTGAATAGATACACAGTTCTTGAATGAAATTGAGGGTCTGATGATGACCAAGATAATAACACCTAGATTTAAGCCACTATTACAGATAATAACTTCGAATTTGAGCTCCAATATTTATTTTTCTTGAACAATTCCCATGCACACACTATAGGGTCTGCTGATGACCGGAATAATAATATTTGGATCTTCACCAATATTACAGCTAAAAACTTCGAGTTTGTCCTCGAATGTTCGATTTTAAAGGGCTGTTCTCACACCCATAAATTCGGGCGTCTGATGATGGCTTGGATAATAACATCTGGATATTACCCAATTTTACAGTCAGGACAATCAAGTTCGGGTTCCAACCTTGAATTTTCTTTAGCAGCTCTCACAAGCGCAAACTCGAGGGATCATAATACTCGGATCTCAGCAATTGTTATAACTAGAAACTTCGAGTTTGTACTGAAATGTCCAATTTTAATGGGCATTTCTCACACCTGCAGATCGAGTTTTAATATATTATTTGATAGTACAAAATAAAGCACATAAACCAAAAAAAAAAGATTAATTTTTTTTGGTATAGAAAATTTCCCTGAAATAAAAGCTAAGTCGGCGCGTGAACAATTGGAGACAGCAAGTAGATTAGTTAGGATGCGTGATGTACTAATTATTATCCGTTCGCGTGCAATCGCTTGGAGCAAAAAAAGGACAACCATTATTGCGTCAATAAATTGCTGAGGCACCTTAACAATATTAATAATATAATGCAAATAATTTCTCGGTCAGTTTCAATTTTTATCCCAATTACATTCAGCAGAGAATTACATTCATTCATTCATGAATAAAATTACTTGGTGATACGTAAAACGAGAGTGGATTGAAATTTAAGTAAATTATATTTATGGTTTTTTAGAACAGAGAAATAAAATGAATTTATTCGATATTTTCTCCACCATAAAGATATGAGCAATAAATGGTAATTAAAAGACTTAGTTTATATTTCATTTATAACAAAGAATAGTATATATATATATATATATATATATATATATATATATATATTTATATATATATATGTATATATATATATATACATATATATATATATATATATATATATATATATATATATATATATATATATATATATATATATATATATATATAATATATGAGCCCAGGAATGGGAATGAGTCGATCTTGCGTAATGGGCGACATTAAATGAAACTTGTTATTCAAATTCCATTGTAAAAAAAAGTTTCTTTAAAGTACAAGTATCATCATGGTTTCATAAAAGGTGACTTCAAGCCGTTGGTGAAGACATTTATGTCAATAAACGACTATTTTCATTTTGTGGGTACGTCAACAAGTAATAATAGTTATGAAATGTGATTAGTTTAATTAAAATGTGATTAGTTTAATATAAAATGACGAATATATTTATTATGTAGGCATAAAATGGTAGATAAGCATGATGAATTTGTTAGATAATGGTTGAAAAAAAAAACAACAAATTTAACGAATAGCAATTTTTAAAACCATTTTCCATATTGTGACGATCGCTTATGATAATTACCAAAAATAAGTTATTTTCCCAAATACTGAACCAAAATTTTTCATTTTGATTTGAGTCTTTTTAATTATTGATTTGCACTTAATTACGTGTCTGCTTATCTAGAACTTATTGAACCTAGAGCAACCTAGAGCTTCCTATGGCAATCCTAATATTTAATTGGAAATTATTTCTCGTAGCTAGGTAAGACTATATTTATTTACATATAATATGAAACAGCTCTTTGAAGAAAGAACTTCAAAAGGAATTGAGATTATATTTAAATGTTCTCTCCGTTTAAACTTCGCCGAAAAAGAATGTAAAAAGGAAACCAGGGATATTTAAGCCTAATAATACATAAAATATCGTCTACGAGCACCTATGCATTGATAATTGTGTGAATTTGAATGCAATTTAATTCAAATTTATTAACATTAATCATTATAAATTTTTCGGTTATCATAAAACAGCGAGCGAAATAGGTAAGTGCTATTCACTAAATCAGCTTAAAGAACGTTAATTTTGTAGTAATCATATTATTACAAATGTAATATTGATCCTTATAACCCATACTTATACGTTTAAACCTACTGGCGTAATCATTTCCATTCTGAAATATTCCTTAATAATTTCTAGAAAAAATAAAAAGAGGGTAAATTTTAATTTTCTTATGTTAATATTTTTAATCACTTTTCGCGTGAGAGCCTCAGTGAAAAATTGTACGTGAAAGTGACGTGAATACTGTGGGCGGAACATAGCAGTTAAAATGAGTATGCGCATAAATTAACACGAAGCTTGTCATGTCGCTGTTGCGTGATTCGTTCAAAAGGAAAAATTATTTATCAATTCGCGTAAAACAAAAACCATCTAACTCGCTTTGCTGTCCCCCAATGGCGAGGACTGTGGTCTGTTCGTGGCCGATATACTTTACAAACTATTTAAAATTAACACCGGTCACGTTCACTATGGGCTCGGCTAATGGGAAATTAAAACTGGCGATGTGTTTTAGCGGCTTTAGGGTTTCCCAATAGCACGCTAAGGTATTCGCGACCGGCTATTATTGGCGTACTTAAATATGCGAGTTGTAAAGGAGTTTTGCATATTATAGTACCTATCGCGTGTGTATTATTAAGGTGGGTAATATTTTTATGAGAATCTAATTGGTTTTTTATGGGAATATTTTTATGAAAATTTATGTAAAGAATTTAATGGAATATTAGTTTTTTATTTGTTTACCTTCATTTCAGATTGATACGAAATGTATAAGTAGGTATATTTTAATTTCTTCTTGACCTTTTGGAAGGTGTCAAATATCATTAAATATTTGACATTATTTTTGCAAGTACAATGAGGTTTTTATGATAACTTGAGTGTTTTATGACTCATAAAGCCATTAAATATATCATTAATATATTATAAAGTCATTAATGCAACAAAATAATAAGGTTACCGTTTTCTTAGTCTGTACAAATATGAACTTTGCGGATATGAGAAAGTGGAAAGTACAGGCAATGAATGCGCGTTGTAATTACATAGGAAGGTTAGGAAACACATTAGGTTAGCATAGTAAACATAATGACATTATAATCTGACTGTTTTATGTGATTATCTGACTGTTTTAAGACATTTTGAAGTGATATCTTATTTTAAATCACTTTGTCTAATATTTTTTCATGGAAAAAGATTTGCGATGTTGTGCAAAGAGCGTGACGCGCTTCGGGTAAATTCGGCGGTAGGCCGAGTACAGCTGAACGGTTCGGCTCTCTTCGTGTGTACTCGGTGTTAGATCGAATACAGCCGAACAACAAGAAGATAGAATGACCTAATTATTAAGTAAATTTTTATTTCGTCCCTTTACCCAGTGAGTCACTAGCGCAGCTAAAAAGCTGTAAAGCACTGCATATACGGAACACGATAATTTCTTTATTGAATTCAAATAAAAAACAATTAAACATTTATTTAATTTGACGTCAAGAATTAAGTTTTCTAAATGTATGCACATGTCTACATGTATGCATATCGTTTAGTGCAAAAAAAATGAACAGTCGGCAGTATTTGCTCGAATCCCAATTTTTAAGTTTTTTGTTTGTGTTATTTTTTATATAAAAACATTACTTATTAATATAATTCAAATAAAATTCTCCTTCTACCGCGCCCAGGGTATACTCAGGATATAAACACCACGTTTATAATTGAGACTTACATTTTCTCTGTAATTAGTGTATTTACTAATCATGTAGTGTATTTTGTAATAATTGCAAAACTTTTATAAATTGACTTACAGTGAGTGATCACGGTAATAGTTCAATAATTATTTTTCTAATTACAATTTTATTTAGAGGGTCCGTGGTGTCATAGATTATTATTTTTTCCTTACTTTATCTATATGTATATCTTCACATATATATATATATATATGTATATATGTATATATGTATATATGTATATATATATATATATATATATATATATAAATATATTTATACATATATATTTATATATATACACGGTGTTCGGGAATAAATGTCGGAGAAATAAAGATGCTATCCGTTGACTATAAAGGAATAAATTTTCGTTGAAATAAAACGTAAAACACCTCCTTTTTCTAAATGAATGCAAAAAATATTACACATAACTCTTTCTAACACACCTAATACCGCTATCGCATGACCACAAGCTCACACTAGCCGTACGCAATCATAACATTAACCCGAGCGGTGCTGATTCACGTGCGCAAGTATTGGGTGTATGTAAAAAAATACAAATAATTATGAATATTATTTTGAATGTTCTGAAAAAAATTCATCTTTTAAATTTTATATTAACGAAATTACTATTTTTCAGTCAACGAATAACGTTTTTCTTGACACCGTGTGTATACAGATATGTGTGTGTGTTTGTGTGTATGTGTGTGTCTGTATGTGTGTGTGTGTGTGTATGTGTGTGTGTATGTGCATGTATGCGTGTGTATGTGTGTTTGCGTGTGCGTGCGTGTAAGATAATCTACTTGTGAAATTCAGATTTTTCGGCTTGCAAACTTCCGAAAATGGGTTTGCAACGTGAACCCCTAAAACATTGATATTTTGGGGTGTAAAAAATCCAATATTTAATTAGAGATCGGTTCAAGCGAAAGCAGCGATAAAATAAAAAAAAACATGAAATAAAGTAAGTCTCTCAGAACAAACTTATCTGGGAATACCAGTATACTAGTGTCTCGATAATGTATACTCGACACAAATAACTGAAATGAAGCAAAAAAAAGAGTTGCTATCGGGTTTCATAAGTTAACGAAAAATCTATAGACGTGATCCGTATCATTTTCATTTTTTTTTTGTTTTATTTTAAGCTATAGGCGTATAATATATATTCGTAAGCAATGAGGAAAAATCGCATAAATTAATACGAATCTCGTTAGGTCGCCGCTTTGTTCACAGCGAAAAAATATTTATCAATTCATCATAAAACAAAGACGATCTCCTGGTGCCCATGCAACAACGCTAGTCTTTTTGTGACCTATATATTTTACAAGTTATTTCAGATTATCGTTAGCCGACTAATTATAAATTATTACCAGCGATGTTTCTCAGCGATATAACCGTTTTCTTCATATTATATTAGTAGTGTTTAAATACTTGCATTAATGTGGCCAAACACGCTAGGGTGTACCTAACAAGTTTGACTGTAAAGTTGAACTGTACAAGTAAACTGGAGCGTATATGTCGCAGGTTTGTACCACGTACACAGTCTTGCACTTTTATAAAGAAATTTTTCATTCAACAACGTAATTCCAACGTGGAGAATTTTCACAAAATGCTTAATATAATTTTAAAAAACCTGATAAACATGAGTAGAACTCACATTACAAGGGTTTCGCTCATATTTAGGCACTTGTAAACATTTGAGAGTGCATAGTATTTATATTAAATTTTTTACAAATATTGATTTTTCACAACATAAATATATGGCCTGATATTTTTTTCACATTATAAGATTTAGGATAATCGCCATAGTTTTCCTATAACTTTTGTGTAGGTGTCTAAAAATCCTCTTTTTCGTCCTTTTAAGTTGAGTAATTTTGTTGAAGTTGAGTAAATAATAGGTAATATTTTTTTTTCGAGTATTTCATTTGACTCCCCGAAATTTCCATGCACCTATTTTTGAGTGTTAGCTATTGATACATATACACAGGTTAATATTTTTTATTACTATACCAAACTTCCAGTTTCTATATCAAAGAGTTTCTGAAGAAAACAGCTATGACAGACAGACAGACAAACACAGGAGTTATCTTATAAGGATTCCATTTTTGCTTTTGAAGTGACGAAATGAAAAAAAAAACACAAAAGCTTACAGAACTCAATAGCGAGCATAGAGCAGAATGCAGAAATGGTTATTTATCATTATAGCTAGTATGACAAACAGGAGGGACCAGAACCTTCCTTTAATGTTTTCCATGATGGACTAAATTTGGCTTTCGTTCGCATATTTTATTCTACGAGTATGATACTGAAGTCTGCGTACTGAGAACCAGTTAAACGGAGTTTTAATCTTTCTCTCCATCTAATCTTACCTGATGTTATAAAAAACGGTCCTATTTTAACTGGACTAGCACAAAATATGCTATTCGGTTTATTCGATTTATTATAATAATTTTACGATACCCAGCATTTACAAATTATATAAAGAACAGTTTCAAAACTGCATCTTCTGTGCTATTGATTATTTTGCTTGACGCCATGAACAAAACTACTGAGAATTATTCGTTCAAAATTTGTTATTTGACCTTCATCACTTTTTGTTAATTTAATGAATATAATTTGAAAATGATTACTTAAATGTCAGTTTTTCTTAGAAAGAAAATACATTTGAAAACTTCTAAAAAGAATAATAAAAAAGTAGAGAAAATGAATGAACAATTTTATATTAAAAATGAACGACGAATAGTTTAAACAGGATAAGCAATTATGGATTCTTATTTGTGTTGCGTACCTGACTTTGATGCCTCATTGAGGGAAAGAGACACAATATGCAAGAAAATATAAATAATTAATTTTCAAATCCCATTTTTCACGCAACAATTAAATAATTTCACAGAAATAAAGTGGCCTATTTAAATGAAGTTTCCTCGAATTTTTCTTTAACTTTTGTTTTTTAATTTGGGCTTTTATTCTGGAAATCAATTTCTTGTTGACATACTATCTCCGCAAATTTTCATTAAAAAGTATTTATTGAAAATGCTAATATTTAATCATTTTTAATATTTTTTTCTGAAGTAGTATTTAAATGCGAAGCAATTTTTTTTATTTTTCGTCTTGAAAACTAGTTTCCCCTGTGAGTTAAAAATGTAATATAAGAATTTACAGACACGAGATAAAGTTTAAAACAAATTAACTAAATTATAGAATTAACTTGCAGACATTATATAACTGTGAGAATAAATGCCATGCCCCAGGCTTCGGTTGCAAACTAATCGACACCGGCATTTATTAAATGATTTAAATTTTTTAAGCATTTGTCTGGTGAAAGTATATTAACAGATATAAATTTATAAAGTAAGAGTGAATTTACTCTTTACCGTAACTATTTAAGTTTGATCTTTGGAACATATTTAATTGAATTATTTTGTAGGATGCATGTTGAATTATTTGGTTGGATAGATACTATATAAATTATTCACAGAATAGAAGGAAGATGGAAAGCCATATCTTAAACGTTTTACGTTTTTTAAACATGTATTAAAATTTTAAATAATATTTTCACTTTTAAAAAAGGAAGTAAGTGAATATAAAAAATAACAGTCGAGTATTCTTAGGATAAATTAATGAAAAGTTCTGTTCTTTTATACATAGTATTTTTTTCAATTCGTTATTTAACAGCAATACACGATTTAAGGGGTTGTCGATATCGTAAATGAAAATAGTTAAGGCGATCTACTTTTGAAAAGATAGACATACGAGCGAATCGAAAGGACAAAATGATAAAAATACCTAAAGAGATCTACCTAATATCCAGTCCTAATAAACTTTCGGTAGAATGGCCATGTTCTACTAAAACGTTTGATCCGTCTTAATGTATATTCGAGAGGGGCCCTGTGGCGAGCGATTTCAAAAATTTAACAAGTTGCATTCTTGGAATATTTATGATTAGACAAGTTTCAAATTGGGGAAAAAAACATGTAATGGTTTTTCTCGCATATAACCATTATTTAAATTATTTTTAATTATAAAATTGATATATTTCGTGGATTTGCAAATTGTACATAGCATCCCTTCATGACAAATATTTTTAATGTTATATATCATTTATTATTTTTTATTTAATCTTTTTATATTATTCATTGATACGGTATCACAAATGAACGTGAAGATATTTTCTAATGTTCAGTTTCAACGTAGTTTCTTTTGCATAATATTCATCCACTAGTTTTTATGTTTTATTAAAAACTAGTGGATGAATATTATGAAAAAATGTTATGATATCTTCTTTATGATGTGAAATTTAGTCACTGTCCTCTTTTAGTGAGACATCAAAATAAAATTTAAATTATTTTCACTTAAAAAAAACCGATAAATTTCAGTTCAAAGTATCGACGTTAAAGAATATTTGAATCAAACTAAAGTATTACTACTAGATAAATCGTTCTTCTACAAGTAAACACTTTTTTTCAACTATATGCTGCGCAAGGTCGCCCCGCAGGTTACAGTTAAATAAAGCAATGCTTGAATAGTTATGTTCTCGTTTGATGGTAAGTCTGAAAATGCGCGTTGACAAGAGTTTACCTAAAATACTAGACATTTTAAAATAATTAAAATCTCTTACCTGACAATGGAATATAACCATACACATAGTTATATACATATTTTATACAGCATATTATGCACCGATTTTGTATTATTATTTTAAAAGAATCGATTATAATTTTAGTTTCATGTTGTGTAAATATACTCATATATAATACTAATTCTTGAATACATTCCAGATCATTAGCAACCTACTAAAACGCCATTCGCAATTCCAAGTTTTATATTCATTAACCATACAAGTTTCGCGTAGCACAGTTATAATGATTGCATCTTATATTTGGACCTAACAAATATTTAAATCAAACTACATAATACTATCAGAAAAATTTGTTCTTCCATAAGTAGACATTTGAGTTTTTTTTTTAATAATTAAAGCATTTATAAACTGCGCAACGTTCACCGCAGGCTAGAGTTAAATAAAGCAATGCTTGTATAGTTACGTTCTCATTTGATGAGAAGTCTGAAAATACGTGTTGACAAGAGTGTAACTAAAATAATACACAATTTAAAATAATTAAAATCTCTTACCTGAAAATATAACCATCATCACACACATGTTATGTACCGATTTTTTATTATTATTATAAAAATATCAGTTATAATTTTAATTTAATGTTGTGCGAATATACTTAAATATATTAATAATACTTGAACGCATGCCAAATAATTGGCAACTTACTAAAACACCTGCAATTCTAAGTTTTACATCCATTATCCATACAAGTTTCACGTAGCACCATCATAATATTTGCACATTATTTGAGCATGCAAATATTATAACGGTGCTACTTGAGACCTTCTCTTAATATTAGAAAATGTGTCCCACTATTGTAGACACATTTTCATTTTAATTATCATTTTCTATTTTCTATACCCATTCAAACGTCTTTTATTTCAATTATAATTTTCTATCATTAAACACAATCAAAATTGAACAAGCCTTTGATGGTTTTCGAAGACACTTAGTTTTAGTTTTGTTGATTATGAATGGTCTATAGAGTCTATTAGTATAAATTTCACAGAGTGTGAGAGAAAAAAAGGTGAAAAAACACGAAAAAATCCTAATAACTTTTCCTATAAACAAATCTCACTTACCATCACCTATACTGCACATATGATGCGCAATCAACTTTAACGGCACTGTAGCCCGCCTTTTCACGATAACTTTTTTCCTACAAACCAACGTAAATATGCATCCGATTAGATTGAGATTTACCGAAACGTGGTACAGACGGAATTAATTTTCCAAACTATTGAGATAGCTTATAACATTTTCCGACAGAAACGTTGACCAGACAGAATTTTAATTAACGCTGCCGAAATGAAAAACGACCGCGAGGATTGGCCGCCACCAGCTCGTGGACCCCGCGTCTGAGGTTTTGCAATGCAAATAGGGCCCAATGCAGCCGGTGGAGCGAAATCCGGCTGCGGACTTTGAGTGAATATTCAAATACTAAATCGCCGGTACTTCTTATCTCCATAAATTAGCCAATCTGATTAATTCGTTCAGAATGTCGCTGATGCTTCACCTCCTGCAGTTAGTTCGTTACACCGAATAATTCATCGAGAAAAAGGTCACTTGGATTGAATGAATTTAAAATTTGACGGTAACTAATTAATTTAAAAATTGTTTCAAACTGTAAATCTTATTTAGTGATATGTTTCTTTTTCTATTTTGATAAATTTTTATTATAGTTAACCTTCAAAACAAGCATAATTAAACATACGTTTAATATAGGCATAGTGGACAATGATAATTTTATAAAAGTATGTCAATACATTTACAAATTGAAAATGCAAATATACGTAGTAATACACATGTCATTCATTCTATAAATTCACTTTTACGAATTTGGTCTGAGGCTTAACATTGAATCCTGCAAACAAAAAATTTTAATAAGTTAAAGACTAGGATGCATGGAAATGATGGAAAAAGGTTCGAAATTGTAGAAGCTATTTATAAATATGTTTCAGGACAATGCTTAATGCTATGTAACTTTTCCATAATAAATTTAATCCAACCCTATTATATTACGCACTACAATATATGTACAGTGCAGAGTGAATGTTTCTAATATTATGTTAGGCTAAAACTATATTGAATAGTAAAATACATATTAATAGGAAATAAAAGTTAGCATGGCAAAAAGATTAACAAAGCTGAATTTTATGTTCTGTAATTTTTACTGGCATGAGGGTGTCAAAATTAATTATTATATCTGGGAGAAATACATTCCAATAAATAATACAACTTCTAGATCAATATTCTTAACATGTCATATTTGACTTCATATTATCAGTGAACAGTAATGCATTTGTTAGTTATAAATGATATAAAAAGTCATTTCAATTTTTTGCTAATATATTAGCAAGAAACAAATTATTTAGTTTAATATCCTATAAAAGAGATAAATATAATAAAAAAAAATTTTTTTTCGTGATGCTATGGGGTATTAACATATTAAACTATTACAGCCTCGCAAGAGTTTCCCTATATATATTTTATTTAAAATTCTGAAATAAGTATTGTAGTTATTTTTATTTAGTATAATTTTATATAAAGATGAGTCTAAAAAGCAATTAAACAGTAATCTCGTTCATGGCGATTGTAGAATATTTGTGAGTGAGGAATAAACCTTGAAAATACCTGAGCCAAAAAATAAACCTAGTAAAATCATAAAATCAGAGGATCCGAGTCCCATTCTAAAAACGAAGCGATCGTTTTATTAATAGATTGACTTGTAAATTTTTTTCTTATTCAGCCCCGTTTGGTCAATTATTAATTTGAACACCGATTTATTCATCCTTAGAGCAATTCGATCCGTATTGTTATGGATCGAACTGAAACAAATTTATATATAAATATAAACTCTAGATGTGCAAGACATGAAAATTAATGTTCAAGTTAAAAAAGAAAGCGAGAATTAAATGACATGAAAATTAATTTTCAAGTTAAAAAAGAAAGCGACAATTAAATGATATGAAAATTAATTTTCAAGTTAAAAAAGAAAGCGAGAATTAAATGACATGAAAATTAATTTACAAGTTTAAAAAGAAAGCGAGAATTAAATGACATGAAAATTTATTTTTAAGTTAACAAAATCAACTGATATGCATCAAATAAAAAATCACATCATTAAGTTATGAAATACGAAGCAAAAGTTGTAAAACAAATAGGCATAATTTTTGTTATAGCTATTTATATTATTTCAAAGTCTAAAATGTTTCCATTAGTAATAGATTATTATTTAAATATAAATATATGTATATATGTATATATATATATATATATATATATATATATATATATATATATATATATATATATATATATATATATATAATTAGTTTTTCAAAGCGTGTTTCGCATGAGTTCAGCTAAAAAATCATAAGCAAAATGACTGAAAATTTCGACAGAATCTTGTTATATACCCATCGAGTGTTTTATTTAAGACTTATTTATTAACTGAACGAGTAATGGAAAGTATTTTCTTCACACGGTGTCATATAATCTTTTTTAAATTTCGCATAATGTCTCAATAGTTTCTTTCAGAACCAGGGTATACAAAATTCATTATCGTCGCATCTAAGATGATTGTGTCAATTTAGAAATTAAATATAATAGAGAATTAAATATAATTTCAGATTAGAGAATTAAATTTAACTGCGACATCGAAACATTTATTTATTTGCCATAATTAGGAGAACTCCAATCAGCTAAAATACATTCTTGCCTAGACCAAATAATGATACTGGGGTGAATGGAAATTACTTACATTTAAATGGCACTAAATTAAATTGTAGAATGAAATTGAAACTTTACAGGAAGAAAGAAATAGAAGTTTCAATTCCAAATTATCTTACAGATTTTGACATGTATAAAATCTAACTACACAAAGAATTGTCGTACTATGTAAAACAATGTTAATAGGTAACTTTAAGTTTTGTGAGATGATAATTGACGACAATATCTATAGCAAATGTATACGATGAAAATTATAAGAAATACAAAGCATAACTCACTCAATGGAATTTTTCTATTGATCATTTACTTTATACAATTATTAAAAATTTCAATTTCGTTTACGTACTATTTTTCTTGGAAATTAATATTGTTTACTTCCTCAAATCCAATATTTAATTTTTTGTAATAATTAACACAATTGTGTTAATGAGTACAAATAATTAATTATAGGACTTGAGGCACCTTTTTTATAATGTTATTATTTAAATATACGAAATTATGCAAAAATAACAAAGACAAACTTTCGGTTTGGATAATGAGATTTAGAAAAGATACTTCGTAATTATGAAAAGTGAGATGTATTATAAAGATTTTAACATTTTATTAAAATGTGGGAATAAAAAGTTTCAAGATAAAATACAGTAGACAAAATACGTTACAGAGATATGGTGGGTCCAAGCACGCGTAAAAGGTATCTTATTGTTTCGAATTTATAGATATTATTTTTTCGAATTTATATTTTCTTACTAAATATCTTTTATTAAAAATCATTAAAATTAAACTATTTTTTTACTATTCCTAGGAAGGATCGCTCTCATGTTTATCTTTTTTAAAAATTAGCGCCATATACCTCAGAAATAAGTTAAAGTAATTTTGATGAAACTAGTTGCTAACCTTTGCCAAATAGATAAATACATTTTTTCCTGCCCGTTCTACGGCTAAGTATATTTTTATTAATTAAAAATTGCGAAAAACACTTTTCTAATTTCTGTGAAATTTTGATTTCTAGTTGTTATTTCAAAATCTCCAAGCGTTCAGTAACATGAATGGATATTTTGTCTAGATTTATTTCTGCTGACATGGATAAATGTAAATTTTTTCCTATTTCTAACTTGAGACCGACACTTTAGTTCAAATGATGTGTTAAGACTTCCTTCATATTATTTATAGTACCGGCATATATAGAGCTTATTAGGATTGAACTTTATATTTAGCATAGTAATCACGCAGGGGAGCTCCATACATTGTCAAATGTTGCTCTCCGGAGCAATAAAATAAACAAAATGTGATATTTCATCGTTAACCACTGAAATTCATACGATATCGATATGAATATAAGAATTTTATTACTTCCCGGGTCCTTCACAATGGAACTGTATTTTATGAAAAATATTTTAAGCAACCATATAATTTAATTACTGTTGAAGGCCGAGTACGTGCTTTTTGTTTGCATTAATATTTGGTTCGACAGCTAATGATGTCAATTTTTTCCTACTTCTAAAGTGAAACGATTTTTTTTCAGTTCAGTTGTATAGAGTGTAAAAAATCACAAACGGGAGTTCCATGTATTGTTAAACTTTGTTCTTCAGAATAATAAAATTAACAAAATGTAATATTTCACCATTAACCACTGAAATTCATAAAGTATCGATATGAACATAAGAATTTAAACCCTACTTAGGTTTTTTAGTATAGAACTGTATTTTATACGAATGTTTTAAGCAACCAAAATATGTAATATCTATTGAACGCCGACTATGTGATATGCCTCTGTATATAAAAGTCATCTGAAGTCAAATTACGTTATGAACCTAAATTTATTTTTCATATCATTTTTTATTGTTTCCTTATTATGTCTCCTTCAGTTAATCAGTAGATATTTCTTCTATTATTCTTTTCAGTATTTTTCTTAGTATACCGCATCTTTTGAATGAAACAGAGCTTAATATAAATAAGGGAAACTGAGCAATGAAACGACGTAAGAGAGAATTCTTTTTAATGAATATGATATATTATAAAATGGTAGTAAATATATAAATAGATCTTGGTCTCTTAAACCAATTGCCTGCCATGCCGATGTTCACAGATGACCTTAAATGTTAAAAGTTTAAATCCTCTTCTCTGAAAGTTAGGATTTTTGAGTTGTCACTTTAGTTCTGAAGGTGCGATATGTTTACTACTATTTTTATTTTATCGCTCATATGGAACCTATAATATTTATTTCGTTATAGAAGGTTATATTCGGTCTCTCCAGTAGCAATATAATTTCCATCTGTATTTAACTAATTGAGTAGGCAAATAATTTTGTAAATAAGTAGCTTAATATATCTCCGATGCGTTATTCCTTTTGTTACACATAAATTGTTTACGATATCTATGATTGTAACTTGTGCGGTAACTTAGGGCAGTAGATTATTTAATCACTCTTCACCAGTGTATTTTTTTTTATCAACAACTTGTAATTTAGAATTATTCCAGATGATATCAAATATTTGCTGTCTATAAATAGGTTATTTTTCAGACTTTAATAAGAACTTCGATTTTATTTAAAACTAACGACATGTCTCCATTCAATTTTTTAACAAATGATAAGGTAGCAATTTAGAGACTAATTTATTCGCATTTCTAAATTCATAACAAGTGTTTTTTAACACACTTTGGAAAACGGGACATTACTCGTATAATATAAATAAAGTACGCCTCTCGTAATGTGTGTCCACCAAAATATAAAAAGTTATACTATACATTATTGCAAAATCCTTCATATTATAAGTAGTTTCCAATCACGTTACGTTAAGAGGGGTTTCGCAAAATATATCTACATGCACATTTCATATTTTTCGCATATTCTTTTTTCCCGAACGTCATTAAAGTGAAGTCGCGTAATAAAATTTATGAATAATCATTATCATTTTTATTATTCATTTTTAATATTCATTTTTAATATTCGCTCTAATATTGCTATTAATTGAACTTAAATACAAATCGTTCAAGACATAGTCTCCAATTACGTTAAGAGGGGTTTCACAAAATATATCTATATGCTCGATTCATATTTTTTGCATATATTTTTTTCCCACACGTTATTCAAATGAAGTCGCGTAATAAAACTTATAAATAATCATTTACTCGTTAGCTCTCTTATTTTTAATATTCACTCTAATATTGGTATTAATTTAGCTTAAATACAAATCGTTCAAAACATAGTTTCCAATTACGTTACGTTAAAAGGAGTTTCACAAAATATATCTATATGCTAGTTTCATATTTTTCGCAAACGCTTTTTTTCCACACGTTATTCAAGTGAAGTAGCGTAATAAAACGTACATACAATCTTTAGCGTATTGGTATCAAATTAGCTTAAATACAAATCGTTCAAAATATAGTTTCCAATTATGTTATGCTACGAGGGTTGTCCCAAAATACATCTATATATCTCGTTTCATATTTTACGCATGCGGCTTTGTTCCGTAAGTTAATCAATTAAAATCGTTTTCTTGTTCCTAATATTCACTCGAGTCTCATGTATGTATTTCTAATCTTTGTCAATTTGCCAATGAACACTTGGTGCTCAGTATACTCTGTCAATTTTTCACGCCCATCGATTTACTGCCGACGAAATCAAAACGTACGACTGAACATGGTAATTTATAAAACGTTCTGGATTCGTCGGAAATTTACAAACGCGGCATGGAACGAATCTGCTTTCCGAACTAGTGCCGCCTACGAGATTTCCCTCGGTAACGTTGGGCAAACGGAATTTTAATTATCGTCACTGAAATGAAAAACGACAGTGAGGTTTGCGAGGCTCCAATTGCCTGCGTTGACCTTCATGTTTTGCAATGTAAATAGGTTCGGTGCTAGAGGCCTAAATCGATGCTTTTTTAGGGAATATTAAATGTTTAATGTCCTGAATACTTGCTTTCCCCATAAATTATTTTAGTGAATATTATATTTTTGATCCCGTAAATACTTTCCTTCTACATAAATGATTTTAGTGAATATTAAATTTTTAATCCCCTTAATACTTTCCTTCTAAGTAAATTATTTTAGTGAATATTAAATTTTTAAATCCCTAAATACTTTCTTTGCCTATTAATTATTTTAGTGAATTTAAAATGGTTAATCTCCTAAGAGAGAAGAAAAATTTAGAAAGGCAACAAAATTTATAAAGGAATAAAAATACTAATAAAAATACTAGTAGAAAAAAAATTAAAATTGGATGTTTTATAAATAACGATATATATTGAAAAAAGATAAAAAAGGTTTACTCTTATCAACCAATCACAGTTTCGTTCTGGGAAAGTCAAAATGTCTAAATAATTTGGTTCTAGGAGATATTGGAAAAATAATGTAAACGAAAAATAAATTAATAATACAGGCTACTAAATCCTATATACCTTCAATAAATGGAAAATAAATTTGATAAGAAATAAAACCATTAACCACGCGTACTCAGAATCACGTCGATCTGTAACAGTCATTAAGTTAGTTATGATTCTCATAACTATAATTTTCCAGTAAACTTTAGCTAAACTCCTACTAACTTTATTATTTATAATATTGTCTTAGTAGTTCGAAAATGGTATGACGACGGCGATGTACGTTTTTAAGGACATTTTCAACAATATCTTATATTAATTTTAGAAAAAGTAATTTAATGATTGTCAGAACTTATTCTTTCAAATGGTACCCTCTTCAATGCATGAAATTACTTTTTTTTCTAGTAATTCATTTGATCCACAAAAATTATGATATAAATATTTTTGAATGTTGACTGTTAAGTTATATGTGGATTAAAATACTCTTTATGTCAAATATCAAATACATCACACGGTTTCTCAGAAAAACTGTTGTTATTGACAAGCAGACGGATAGATAAGTGAGTAATCTTAAAAGGGCACCGTTTTTTTAAGCACCAAATCAAAAAAAAAATTGTGTATTAGAAATTAATAAACGCAAAATATGAATGAACTGATCGCAGCGAGCGTAGGGAGCAAAAACTCTCACGGTTAAGTAGGTAGTGTGAACAGATTAAGGCAAGGTATCATGAAATAGCTATTCAGCATGACCTTAAAAAGAAGATGTAATGAAGAAGAAATAAACATATACCAGAATAATTCCAATGTTTGAGTTACGGATGATGGTTTTAATATATTTAATATAACCGAAAGTTAAATTATTAATCCATGAACTAAACGTGTTTTATAATAAAGACTGGATTTACTTTTTTCTTTTTATAATTTTGTTCAATTAACAGTTTCCCTAAATTTTAAATTAGCAAAATTAATATACACAAGTCTGCTCCCAAACAGAAAGTATTTTATTAATAACTTGACTTGTTACATGACACTGATTGTAATAAAACCATATAATTATTAATCGGTAGCCTTGACGTCAGAGGCTTCGATATTATGCACTGGCTTAAATTTATGCGCATAAACTCTAAATGTCGTGAGCCTTGCCTTCGTTCCCGACACCCTTCCTATTTGGCCCTCGATTAATTGAAGTACCCGATTCAAAATTAAATTTGAAGGATCAAACAGTGTTGAATGCTTGAGCACATTCGACCATAATGCCTTGCGTTTCCCTTTTATAGGAAAAGGACATGTCTTACAATACCGGGTTTGTTTAGCGTGCAAGTGTCGGCTATGTCTTATATAAAGTGTTGTTAAATAGAATATAGTGGCTACGTGTTCACTCTTAGTCCATATATTTTAAATTAAAATCCTATACTTTTATACCTGTTAAAGTGTCTCTTTACAGGTGTACTTGTAACTTATTTAATATTTTTTCCAACTTTTTGTTCTAAACAATTTGAAAGTAATGATTGGCGTATCCGATCGTTCGTCATTATTTGTGCGTTTATTATGTGATAATATAATCAAATTGGAAATAAATGTTCTAAATTAATGACAAAATAATACTTGATTGAGATTATTTCAATGATGACGTTCATTCAAAGTACACAATTTTTTGAAAATGAGGTATATCGTTAGTGGTCTATAAAACTGTTTGTACCATTTTGATTTAAAAAGTTTAGTATATAAAATAATTGTTATATTTCCAATTTAATTAATTCACATTTTTAGGGTTCTGATTCTACTAATTGATTAAAATATATTTCGTATTGTGAAAAAAGTGCAACATATTGTGAATGGAAAAAGCATAACAAAGAAAATACAATATTTAAAAGGAAAACGAGGAAAAGAGTGATGGAGGAAAAATATTTCTTCATTTTGGAATTTAATTCATTCCATAATATATTACTCAAAATAAAGAACCGTTCACAGAATAAGAGGAATGTTTGAGAATATGAAGGGTGATGAGAGTTTTGGAGAAAAGTTGTGAGGATAATTTATCATATTAAACAAAAAAACGTGTATTGCTATTTCTTCATATTTATAAACAGCTGAATAGCAATTTAAAATTGAAAAAAAACTTTAATTAGCCTGTAATTCTTTGAGTTGATATATATATGTATATTTACATATATATATATATATATATATATATATATATATATATATATATATATATATATATATATATTACTCATCAAGGATTAGTCTTTTATTTAATAAGTTTTTACAATGTTAACATAAAAATGTTTATAGTAACGTTCGATTGAAATGTTGCACTCACATGGCGTATACCATAAACGTGCTTTATGTATGCTTCGAAGCATTTATGCATTCACGTAATAGTACGGAGCACTAATTGTGCAAGTTCAACTTACACTGGGCCTTTTTATTTTGATTTCAATAAATATTTCTAAACCTTTTTTAGGAAGGCGGACAGAAATGGATCAATTTTTCTACCTTTTTAACGACTCTAATTGAAATTAAAATACGATGTTCCTAATATATATATATATATATATATATACATATATATATATATATATAAATATAGTTTTTTTTAAACAAATGGATGTGAAAATTTAGTCCAATTGCTATATAACCAACTACGTTTGACCTGTGTGTCGGAAGAGGGAAAAAAGTGGTAAGGAAAAATATAATTTCTACTTCGAGATTAAAGTATCCCACTTTAAAATTTCACAAATATCAGTTAAGTAATTGAGTATTGTAAGCAAGAAAAAGACAGCAAAAAATCAAATTATCTTTCGTGTGTATAATATTATATTATCAATTATCGGGGCAGCATATTCTACTGCGATACGAATCGCTTAAACTGTCTCCTCACTAGAATATCCGAATATGAAATATTGGCCGCAAATTTATTTAAATTCAGATCTTCTTTACCTTTATTACGCAGTGCATGTTTCCTTCTTACCTAACTCCAAGTTTCAAGTATTCAATACTTGAATTTTTAACGATACATATGGACAAAAAATAATATATTTGAAAAGATTATTTTAGAATAAAACTTCATTTATTTGTTCAACTTTTAAAATTGTATTTTATTAAAGATTTTCTTCTACGAATCTCAAAGACCTAACTTTCGTGTGATTACTTTGGACATAACATTTTTATAAATTTATATTTTTTCTGCCTTACTTCCATTATATTAGCATTCATCCCCTTTATATTATATATTGTGATAAGTTTTGTTTCAATTCACAAATATAAAATATATGAAACATCTATCAGTAATTTGGTCTGATTATTTCTTTGTATATTTGTATCCTTTCAATGTCTAAAGTTTTTATCCAAAATATTGAAATTTTCATAAACTTGTTACATGTAATAAGACACGTGCAAATAAAAAAATTGCATGTGCTTAAGACTACACGTAGGAACGAAAACTTTGGCAAAATTGGAAGTGAAACTTTGGCGAAATATAATCATACAGTATATGTTTTAGAAACGAAAATTAAAAAACGAAAGTAATTGACATTATTAATAGTCGCATGCTACCTATAAGTTCACGGAGACAAGTCAATAAACTAAAACAATACAGTGCACATTCCACTCATCACATTTTATCCGTGAATGTACACTGAGTGCGTAATGAGTGTACAATCAATAAGTGGTTTTGATGCGAATTCCATAAAAAATATAACTTTCTATAATAAAATCAAAGACGAAAAACACAAGCATCGGGATTCGAACTCAGACTTTCGTCGTAATCCATTATGTACGAATACCCCATATTATGTACGAGTGTCTAGTGCTTTACCGCTGCGCCAATGACTAACTGCGCTAAGTAACGAAATAAAAATATACTTACGAACTCGGCCTCTCGACGTTCTCTCATTCGGCAGTATTCGGCCTACCGCCGAGTATAAGCGATAGGTTTTACGCCCTTGGCGTCACACGAAATCGCAAGTTTTTCCTATCAAATCAGTAATTTGTTAGAACTTCTCTTTGTTGCAAATTTTCAATAGAAAAGTGATGAAAAGCAAAGAAGTCATCAGTTTCAGCAGTATTGGAAAATATTTTTAAATTCAATTTATACCATTTTAGATGTGTATGTACTAACTTACTTTGTGTTAAATCAATATGAGCTATTCTTTTCGAATAAAAAAGTGACAAAATTATTTTACCATTTTTTGCCTACTCGTTGAAGGTTTATTTAAATGTCTATTTCGAACTTGAACCATGTGATAAAGGTCCCGCATATGCGGTTGAGTGAAAAATTACCTCTAAAATAACTTCAAAATATGTGCAGAATATTTTAGTCAAAACGAGTATGCGCATAAATTTATACAAAGTCGGCTAGGCCACCATTGTGTGCTTTTGTTCAGAGTAAAAAATTATTTATCAATTCGCTATAAAAAAGGTCATACCTTATTCACGATCACGAACCAGTTCGTAGTTAAAATATTCCATAAACCATATAAAATGAACGCTAAGTATTTTCTTCGTAGCTTGGTTAATAAAATATATAAATTGGAAATGTACATAAAATTAAATATGCATATTTAAAAAAAAACTCTTGCTGAAAATAATGGCAAATTAGTTTTTACATATGATAATCAAGTATTGTGTAAGTGTATATATAGATATATATATATATATATATATATATATATATATATGTGTGTGTGTGTGTGTATATATATATATATATATATATATATATATATATGTGTGTGTATATATGTATATATATATTAAATAATTTTATTCAAATACATTCTTAAAACTAATGTATTATTAATGTTCAAAGAAATGAGATGGAGTGGGTTGCGGGAGTGAAGAAAAAGGATGAGAACAATGAATATGTGTGAGAAATCGACAATATTCCAGAACATTGTAGAAATTTCAAGAATTTTTTAGAAAAATTGGAACTTTCATATTGGAAGACATTTTTGAGGTCGACTATTTTCAATCCCTGTATCTTCCACACCCCTATGCACGATGGGAGGGTGAGGTTATTACCACGCACAAATTCCATTCGTCTGCGATATGTAACTTTGCATAGTGGAATATAGGCACTTACACGACTAATTATATATATATATATATATATATATATATATATATGTGTGTGTGTGTGTGTGTGTGTGTGTGTGTGTGTGTGTGTGTGTATGTATGTATATAAAATATATACTTAGCATTATGCTAAAATCTTTTATCGTACTTAGGTGAGGCGGTATGCCAGCACAAATTAGTTCGCAGGGGGCAATAACAATCTTAACAGCAGCCGAAAATAATAGACAGCGTACATAAGCAAACATTATTATCGTCTATTATTAAACTTTTATTTCAGGCTGTAAGTAGCTAATTTACAGAATCAATAATTCCAATTCAAAAAAATATGTAGTAAAAAGGATTTGCGCCTCTCTACAGTATATTATTTGAACTATTGGTAGTACAGTATATTATTTGGACTACTACTAGTATATTATTTGACTTCATCAATTCTTTGTGAACTTAACTTTGAACATTGTGAAATTTTAGAAAAGATCCTTATTTTTTATTTAGTAATTTCAACCTCACAGTATAATTTTGCTCATTTCCTCTCTTATGTCAAACTTATTTTTAACTTATTATATGAAGTACATGGCCACGATAAATACGTAATTTTAAATGCTAACGGAGTACAGGCAAAAACTAATAATTTTTTTATTTACTACTACAGCAGTAGGGATATTCTTTTTAACCTTGTTTTCAAAATAAGTAATGAGTGTCATAAATTATATATATATATATATATATATATATATATACATATATATATATATATACATATATATATATATATACATATATATATACATATATATATATATATATATATATATATATATATATATATATATATATATTTCTGAGTAGGTTAGGTGTAGTATTATAGAAGGTATTATTTGAAGACGTTTTAACTGCAAAGGTATAAAAATCTAAAGCCCAAACAAGGGATATATCCCGTAAAGTCCGGAAAAATTAGTTTGTGCCATATATAAGACTCTTTCAATTCTTACATTCGACTACTATTTTCAATGTTATTCAAAGTTAGTACGAACATCCATGTTTTAGAAATCTATAGTTTTAAGGTAGTGATAGTTTTCTAAGTTACAATTTCAATTAATACAATCAATGTGAGCCTTTGTCGGAGAAAATTCTACAATACGTTAATAATACAATAGGTAAAATATTATAATACATTAAATAAAATATTACAATACGTTAAAAATGCAATAAGTAAAATACTATAATAAGTTGCAATTTTATTATTTAATTATTTTACGAAATTAGAATTTATGTATATGCGTGTCACGATTTAATGGTTATAGGCATACCATATTTTTATTTTAATTCGACTTGCCGTTCTGTAAATACATTGGTACGTTTAAATATTACTAGCGTGACCCGTGCGAAGTCTTCGCATTGTTATTTATTTCATTGTGAAGCTCAGATGACAGATCAAACAAATATTTTACTAAAATTGACATATAGAGGCGCAAGTATCAAAAGCATTGAGCTAAACCGCCACTTTATTTATACGTGAGTGGATATGAAATTAAACAAAAATTTTACCGACCGTCAATCATATTGACGTTGAGCCGTTAGATGGCAGCATTGCTGTTTTGTGTATATAATTTTAATAATTAATTAATTTGCAAAAGCAATAGCAATAATAAATTTTTTAGTTGTGGATGCCGGTAGAGCAAGCAATTATCTATAAAATGATATATAATTTATGTGGATTAGTTGTGAGGTTTTTTCTAAAAAGGGAGTGTAACATCTTAACCTTAGCTTATTAATATATATGATGATGATGATGATAATGATTGTAGAAAACGTCAAAGAAATCCATAATTAATTGTATTATTATATTTGTTCAAACAAGAGAATAATAGCGATTTTTTAAATTCTAATTAGCGCTAATAATAAAACCTTAAAGCGTCATAGACCGTATAAAGATTATAGAAACTCTCTGCTGTTTTTAAATAAATAAAATAATGAGCTAAAACAAAAAAAAATTATTGTTTTTCTCTGCATATTATTTCTATATATATTATTTGTTCAAAAAATGCTTAAGACTGTTGTAGAAATATCATATTTTTTCAGTTTCTAACAGCCATTAGCTATTTCTTTTGCACGGCATAATCTGATGTTATACGGTATTAGTTATAAAGTGAGTAGTTAATAAATACTAGTTAGTAATAGTTGTTTGTTTGATTAAGATTTCATATAGTCGCGATCGTAGCTTCAGTGGGCAACAAAAATTATTATTTTTTTAAAATTCTTTTATTATATAGAGCAAAACTGAATAAAGTTATATACAAAACAATAATATATTTGACCTGTTTTTTTAATAATATCTATACTTTAGCCACTTGAATATTTAATTATCTCTTTTGTTAATAGAATAGCTTATAATTTAAATACCTTTGAAACTTTTGATTGAAATGTGCTAACAAAGTTCAACCACAATGCAGTGCATGTGCTAACGAAGTGCAACCACGATGCAATTTTTCATCAACTAAATGAAAATGTACGATTGAAACAATAAATGATTTTTTAAGAAATTATTATCAGTACGTATTCAATTATATGCCGGATATGGACTGTTGCTTATATTTTCTAGCGGTAACCTTCGACAGCTGAAACAAAAATCAGACGGGAGTTCTACTGAGCTTTACACCGTTAGTGCTTACTAGTTAGATCTGGCTACTCTCCACATTTTGCAATTCAAATAAACCTCACTGCTACTGTCGTAGTTCTGTGGGTGGTTTGTGGAAGTAAATTTTTGTGAATATTCAAACTTCAAATCTCCAGATACTTCCCATCTAAATAAATTAGCCGATTTTATTAATTCTTTGGCTCTGACGCTCTTGTTTCAACTCCCGCAGCTGTTCTAATTACGCAGATACGGATGATTATCATTGCAAAACGGAAGATCATCGTGTACAGCTGTCGGAGTTATGGCAATTAAGTTTTTATTTCTAGCTAGCTTTATATTTTTTTTAATAAACAGCTTACCATTTGTTTCGATGACCAGACAGTCGTGACTATCAAAGCAACTGGTGACCTAATTACAAATAAATACAGTGTTGCTTCATTCTCATTCGCAGTCTTGCCCCAGTCTCGTGTAAATTTGACAAAGCAAATATTTGTTTGAAATCAATAATACACCATTGCGTTACTTGAGTATAAGATAGACTTTTCGCTTAAATGTATAGCTATAACCATTTGGTTTATGGTGATTTTAAACATTGTATTTATGACTTCTCCGATGGGAACTTGTAGTAAGTAAATTAGCGAGCAGTAAATATTTGACTTTATATCGTAGAATCGTTTAATTCAGCTTTTCATTTATTAACTTTTAATCTATTGATTCAAATCAGATGCTTTTAAAAAAGTTTATTTTGAATAAAGAAATTAAATAAATATTTTAATACGGATTCAATATTTGTCACGAAATTTATTCGAATAATTACAATAATTGTATATGGATATTTTTAATTTTAATAACAACAAAGAAGCTGACAAACAGTTTTCACCTATTTGGTCTATTTTTACTGCAACTCATTCTGTATTATGGCACATTGGATCGAGAACTCGTTGAAAAAAAATTTCGGTTGGATGATTTTATGATATATACGAGCCAACTACGTATTAAATTGTTAATGCAAGTTAACCGAAATAATTACATTTGAAACTTCTACTCGTAGGTCAATGCTAGCGTCTGGAACTTTTATTTTAGATTTAACAAATTCGTGGTTAAAAATTTAAAGGGCGGTCAATTCAAATTCAATATTTCACAAACGGCGGAAACGTGGAGAATAAAATTCCAGTTTCATTTCAAAAGCCCCAATATCCACTTCGAGCTTCATTTCCAAAAACCCCATTTCACTTGTATGAGCAAACGCCTAAATTTCTTTGGGTTTAACATTTTGCTACATATTAATTGACGTCTCTATATGAAACAGATATTGCGGGGATGTAAGCTATGAGGTCTCTGAGCGTCAGACGGACAGACGGGCATAATGAAATTGTTAGACTTTTTCTTGTTTCTTCTGTTTTCTGTTCCTCGAAATTATCGCAAAACGAGTGTATGCATGTAAATAAACAGATGGACAAATAATTACGTATTTAAAGTCACATACTTTACATATAACCGAAAAGAATTACTTGAAAGTCAAAAATTTATTCATCTCGAATAAAAATATTTCAATGTTTTTTAAAAATATTCGTATATACTCGTATGTTCTTAAAAATATTCGTATGTTGAATATGAAATAAAAAACTACTGAGATCAACTAGCAATATCACTCAAAATTTATTTTCTTAATTTTTTTATGACCAATCGACTGGAAAAAAGGGTTATTATATATTTATAAGTTTCATCTCAAAACTCTAAAATGTTAATCATGCTTTGACAACAATGCTCTTATTTTTATGTGCCATTCAATATATTTATGAGATATAATTATGAGTATGGGATAGGACATTTTTACCAGAAAAAATGTTTTTAGTTACACATTTTGTAGCATGGTTTGAGAACAATGACTGCATGGAAAATATTTTAAAAACTGTTTATTACGGTAATTGTTTCTCACCTAACCTCTAGCAACGAATAGGATAGGGACACTTTTTATTTGTATATTTCAAATCTATAAAAAACCTTGACCTGGTGAATATTATGATATTAGTATTTCAATCGCCATCTATCAGCATTTTAGTAAACTTTACGCTCATAGATATATTACGATATGGTACTGCCAGCGCCATCTCTTGACGTTTTTAGTAAAATTTACGTTCATAGACATAGTGAAAATAATAATCATCATATCATAATAGTTTCGACAGTTCAGTTAGATCAGCCGTGATGTAAGTAGTTAGTTAGAGCGTTGGCGCGGTACGCTGTAAACTATCTAACTACTACAGTTAGAGCGAAGACGTGGATACAATTCCCACTGGCCGATCGACTTTTTCTTTGTGTGGTTTATAATAGTGATTACTATACTGATGTCAATTTTCAGTATTAAACTTGTTTTACTCTGGTTTTGACTTATATATTATCAAAATATGTACAGCTATCGCCACTTATTGTGTAGATGCTCACCGAAATTGAAGTCAACGAGTTGATTTTTTAAACAAGTGTCCTTACATCTTTTATCCATTGTCAATATTTTTTACTTACGATGGTTATAAACCATAATTACCAGTTAATTTAACGCTAACCAAGTTACAGTCATAGCTAGTTGATAAATAATAACCAAAATATTACAATTTCTGGCATTTTGAGTTATTTATATTCATATTAAAGTAAATTATGAAGAACGTGTTAAAGTATGAAATCAAATGGGTATGCACTGTTCCTGTCGATTTTAAAATGTTTGTTAAGATTTTTTTAAAACCATTTTTAACCTTGAAAATCCTTTTATGTTTTTATGATTGTATTTATCAATCTAAAATTAACAAAATTTTAACAAACATAAATACGTTAAAGGAAATACGAAAGGATGAAAGCCGATAATGGATGTCTTTGAAAAGCACGCTCCGACGTTGATGGTAATGGTATGCGACGCGATAGCTGTCGTCTTCGACACACACATCTCAATTCAATAAAATAGTCCAATGGAACGTTATATTTAGGGTAGCATTTTGAATTGGATCAGTTTTTGTTGCTGCGTAGGAGGGCTGCCTCCCTTTTTGGCCGCCATCTTTAAAATAGAGATGCAAACAATTATTGCATCATGTCGCTATAACTGTGTACCCCACAAAAAATATCGAATTTTTTTTATAGATAATCGAATCCTCTATAACTTTATGTTAGGAATTTTTCGTCATAACTTCAGTAATAACAAAGGTAGAAATAGGTTAAAATTCCAAAGAAGATAAAAATAGGTTAACATTATAATCTTTTAAGCTATTTTAAGAGAATATTATATGTTTTTTTTATGGTTATTTGCCTTCGAGTAGAGTTTTTTTACACATCGTTACAGTTTTTTTACGTCGTCATCGTTACAGTTTTATCAAGTAGTTACTCAAAACGAAGTTTTATTATATACACATTTAAAAATTTGAAAATGCTTGTCGTAAAATTATTACATCCATACGCTAGAAACTAACGCTGTTAGAAACCTGTAACAACTGACAATGGAATGAAGGAACATCAGCTAGTAGAGTATTTCCGATACTAGGAACGAATAATAGTAATAGTGACAACAGGCAGAAAGTCTTCGGCTCCCTATCCATTCATTGGATCTTTTTGAATCAGATCAGCATAGAATCGTGTTCCTATGCTCACCTAATAAATTATATTTAGAAACCGAAGAGAAAAACATTTATTTGCTTTTCATATAATTTCAAATCTTGTACTATCAAATAATAACGTTAACTAATGACATAATATTAAAATAAATAAATGATTATAAAAATGCGATAAGTGGTTGAAATAAATCTACATACGTATATTAATTTCTATATGTACTCACAGCTTATCTCTTTCTTTTTTTCCTTTCGCAGAGTTGTAAGACCTTTAAGAATAAAAAAAAATTAAAAAGAGGTGGTGAATATTATTCATCATAGAAACTGTTTTTACTTGCATTTTTCATGTAGTGTTTCTCGTAAATTACTAATTTTACAGAATATCGTTTAGGAGAAAAATTATAAAGATCACAGTGCTCCACAAGACTGATGTTGGTCTTTTAAGATTTGATCAACAGTTTGCGGTAAAATTAAAAAAAATAAATGTTGTATGCATTATCGCACAATAACTCATAAACAATAGATTGCACGACATATTGACACGATGGCTCCATGAAATAAAATATCCAAAATTAAATGCTCTATAAAAAATTACCTTCTCTACTCCTTTGTAATAACCACACCACAATTCTCCATATATTTTGCTCCAAAGTTTTCACAAAAACGGAGTATTTAGCGTAACCTTATAGATTATGTTAACTTGACAAATATTTTAGGGCATAAACCTTAATCATATGATGAAAAAATTTTAATTTATAGAATCATGTAAAAAGTACAGTTTTACTGAATATATACTGAAATATAAAATAAAATTGGCTCTGCTCGTGGAGACAGTTTGTTAAACATAAAAATAAAGTAATATAGCGTTAACGATTTGAACAAATCGCATAAGCAAAGTAGTGGTAATTTAAATACCGCACGGGCGTATTGTCATTTATACCAGTCATTGCGTTATCTTGGCGGGAGAAAGTTGGAACGGACGCGTTGTGTTGCAGCGGGCGTGAGGCGGGCGCGGCGGGGGTGAGGCGGGCGCGAGGCGTGCGGCGGGCGCGCGGCATGCGCGCGACCCGACCATGCAGCGCCTCCGCACCACCTTTAAGCGCTCCCGCACGCCCACCGGCGCCGACATGAAGACACAGAGCAGTCTCGAGGTTCCCAAGCAGGTACGCAAAGACCGTTCGCATGCTTCATCGTACGTGTTCTTCGCGGCGCTCCATCACTACGCTATCGCTCACTCCGCAGGTGCGGTCTGCCTCCTTCGATGAGATCCAGCTGGAGGCCAAATGGTCGGAAGCGGGCGGGCTGCTGGCGCCGCCCCAAGCTGCCGGACAACGCTCGCGCAGCTTCGACTCGGCGGGCGGCGACGAGGCGGGCGCAGGGCCGCATCTCGAAGTACCGCGCCTCTTTCACCGCCGACGCTCCGGTGGCAATCGCACACCGCCTGCGTGCGTTCACTGCGCCCATCTCGAACGTTGGACACGACAGCGGCGCGCAGACGACGTGCTCGCCGTCGCCACAGGTGACCGTTTCTTCGGTTCGAGCGACGACGAAGACGACGATGAGGAGGAAGAAGAGGGTGACGAGGATGAGCCACCCGATATCCGGCTAACTCTACCACCACGCTCCGTAACTTCCGTTGCGCCACCCTCCCCCGGCTCGCCACCGCCTGCTCTTGCTGCGCCTTCCTTCGAGTTACAACCGCCGGCCGACGAGCCGCCGGCGGGTGCAACGGGTCGCCGCCGCTCCATATCGCGACAGGAGGCCTTTTTTGTGGAGCCGACGGGTAGCTCGTTGGAAAATGTGAGCGCATCGGATGCATCATCTGAAGCGGCAGGCGTGCGAGGCGTCACCGAGGTGAGCGTCGCGCCGGGTCTTATAGTACGCGACATCTACCTCGCCGTGCCGGACCTGAAACGTGACCGTGCCGCGTCGGTTGACTCGTGTTTTTCGAAAGTATCGGGCGCAAAAACGGAGGAGTTAGGCGAACGTGAGGGCTGTCTGTTAACGGTGCCATCGGGCGGGCTGCGTTCGCGCTCCGTCGACATCGTGCTGCCGACTGCGGAGCAGGCGCGATACAAAGCGCTCGCCCTCGCCGTCCCGCCTACACCGCAGACACCGCACCCGCCCACCGTTATCGAACACGGGTGAGTCCGATTAACGTGTATTGCATGCCCTATTCTTTAATTTTTTGTACCCTTAAATTTACCAGATGTTATCTGTAAACTATGTGCAAATGTCTAAAAAGTTCACATTGTCTATTAGCTTCGTTAAAAATATAACAAATTGATTTACATCTCACTCTCTTGCATTCTAGTTTAAATGAGTATCTGAATGGCTTTTCAGATAAATTAATTTATATTATAATTCATATTATAATTCAACTATAACTTAATATAATTTAATTTGTTTGCGCAAGAGGTAAGCAAAATTCCACGGAAACCATGTTATCTCATTATTGTTTTGTTTAACCTTTATTGAAATTAAAAGTATATTTGCTTGCTTATAAACCCGTAATAAGGTACCGTAAAAATAATTTCGATCGTAAAAATATTACCCTAAGGAGATATTTAAATTCTGTAGCATGACCGCGCATTGTTAACCTTTTGCCGGTTTTACTTAGCTATGTTACATCAATGGTTATATACGAATAAGTTTAAAAGGTCACCGGATAATAGAAAATTTCCAGAATCATTATTAAGGCGAACGAGTAATATTTTGATATAGTCAACATTGTGAATAACAAGAATATTTTATTTAATTTTGAGCCTGTGGATTAATAAGTCAAAATGCACAACGCCTAATTTGTTTAGATAAAAGATTCTATAGGTCTCTACCTATGATACCTAGACATACGTAAATTTAGAAGGCGGGAATTTTTCATCAACTTACTCAAATCTGAATCTGAATTTTCGTGATTTTATACAAATATGTTTTGCACATAAACACGTCCCATGAACCAATCGCTATGAATAATATAAACGTCATAAATATTTTATTTTGTTCATGAACGTGAATTATTATTAATTTTGAGGCCGACATAAATTTGTCAACGAGCCATTGGAATTACACGATGAGAATCTTATACTTGGAAATTTCATTGAAAGGCATCAACAAAATGTTGTTGTATATGATAATTGTCAGTCGGCACCACTCTAAAAGCTTATGATGGTTGTAAAATAAACTGAAGATGTTGAATTGATTGAAAATGAAATTTAGATTTAAGAAGAAATGAATTCTAATGAAAAACTTGTTATGATTGTGAGTCAAAACGAATGTCGCTGGCTGTTATGTGGAAACTTAACGCAAGAAGAAAAAATCTTTGAAACGCCGATCGAATCTCATCGGAATTAATAAAATCATTCACTTCAAATAAATAACTTGCCTTACGTTTTTATAACTTTGTTTTATTTGGGTATTAAATATGTTATTTAATAGTTTTATTGAGTAGGTGTACTTTTATTGATATTTATTTAATTTCTTGTTCAATTGGTCGTAACCAAGAAAATAAGTTGAGGAAGCTAGCCCTTTACTATGCCGCAAAATTAAGGAATTTTCTTGTGAAAAGTCGACATTTTTCTCCGATTTATTATTCATTTTTGCAGCTACCCCATTATCTTGAACTAACAAACCCGTAAACTTTACTAACACTTAACGAATTTCGTCATATCGGCATCTCTTTATGCATTTGCATGATTTTAATATGTAAAATATAAGTTTGCAATTCGCCGGTATCATGTTGACATTTCCACCCCCGCATCGCCAACGTAATTGCATAGTTAAGGTGCATTTCAACAAAGCGCTGGTATTTGATCATCATCTATATATGATTGCTGCTTTTAAAATTTATAGGAGTTGAATAGATTTATTTATATTTTATGTTTACAGGTGAAGCGGTTTTGCGAAAAATGTTCACTAGCGATCAAAATATATTGTAGCGCAGCTTACTTTATGGAGCTTATTTTCTTTATGCCGTTAGATATACGAGGTTACACAGAGACAAAATAACTGCGTGTAGACACATTCCGAGTCGTTATATAAAACGTTTTATTCTTATTGATATTTGAATAATGACAAATAATCATTATATATACCGAACTTTGAACTAAATTTCCAAATTTTAAATAAAAATATATTCATTTTTCAGCTTAATATTTAGGGGAATGAATATTAAAATGGACCAGTTAACTTATTTAATGATAAGTAAGATTAGATTCAAAACGTGCTACTATTTTGTACGGGCATTAAGCTGTATCATAGTTTCATTTTGTATTAGGATTAAATCGCATCATAGCTAGTAGTCATAGCTCAAATTAATTGGCTCCACAATATATTAAGGTGGTAACTTTGTTGAGGGAGTTAAATAATATTTTGGATTAACTTACATGGTGAATTTTCCGATGTGTAGATTGGAAAATAAAATAGTATCGACTTAAAAAAAAATTAAAACTAGAATATTTTGTTCCAGTTAAACCGTTCGTTAATTTTTCGAACCAAGATCCACGGAAAAAACTAATTCTATGGAAGCGAAACCGCGGTCACGCGGAAAATACTTAGTACTAAATAAATAAAAAACACTTGTGTATTTTTTTCAAAACAGTTATTTCAATTTCTCATTACGTAAAAATTTCTAAAATAATTTTGAACATTATTGTATTTTTCTGTAATGAAATCATTCCCCATAAAAATATGCACTATGCAAACTTCCAGGTCGAATTAGAGTTTTCTTTCTATTTTTTTACTATGCTTCCTCATAGTGTACTTTTACTATCATACTGTACTATGTATTTTATACGTTTTTTAGATGTTACCATTGTTTATCACTTTCTTTGGTTGCGGTAAGGTGACGGGATTTTCCTTGATACCATGCGATTGGCGTAATATCTGTCCATAAATAATGATATACTTTTAAAATTACACCGTCCATTAAATGTGATACAAACTACCGTCATGTAACACAAACTGCAAAAGTTTGTATTGTTAATAATGTTATTTCTCGAATTAAAAATAAAACCTATGTCTTCACCTGAATCATAAATACAAATATGTATATATCAATTTTTATAATATATGTCCTACTGTTTATTCATGATTTAGTGACATTTGTCGAAAGACACTTTTTTGTGATATTTGTGGTATTATTAATATCCTAAGTATATAAAGTTGTGAATAATATTATGTGTATCTGTGTGTTACCCTACCACACGAAACATATTCATGTAAGTGATTAGTTGCTTGAGTTTAGAGTTATTCTCCAAAATACGTTCAAAAGTTTTCTTATTATAATAACACAATGATGTATTCTTAGCTACATCCGATAAAAAAATAATAAAGTAAGCAAGTAAACTGAAATTATTTACAGAATAATGTGGTTTTGAATATATAATTATATTAAATCTAAATTGGTTTTGATAGATGTAATTTTAAATAGTTTTTGCTAAAACGAAACTATCAATATCCGATGTATGACAAATCTTAATGAAAGCTGATATTAATAAGATGATCTTAATGAAAACTCGTTACAATTTGGGTTAGTGACAAGTTGTAAACTCTAGAAACTTATACAAGCCTCGTTATGGAAGCTGAATGCGTACGAAGTTGTATTAAAATATGAACAAATCAGTGTCAGGATGGAGATTTATAACTATGTTTACAGCACCCTTTTAACCTAATAAAACCAACCGATCGCAGCGCCGAATATACATAATTAAAACTTCGGCCAACGCAAAGTACCGAGTGATCACTAATTACTACGAATGTACAGTCCGGACCGTCGTGATTCACGTTCAAAGTTATACCGCACAGGTGGACCCTTTATTCGGCACCGCGGCCCTTCATTCCGCACATTAACGTATAAACCTTAGAAAAGGACCTCTAACCACTATCCATTATGTTGGCATTTATTCCTAAGTGCTACGTTTTGGGAAGAAAATGTGAGGTAAGCACCGAGAGTATTTTGGCGCAGATTGCTTTATGTTCCTTGATGGAAGCGTTGTTTTAATACTGATTAAGGTTTATAACATAGCAACTAATCGTGCACAAAAGCATAACGAGCACTACTATGCTTTTACTTGCCACTAGGGCGGCGAGGTATATTTAAGTGTCAAAAGCCCATCGTATACGGGCATAACAAGTCAAAACTTTTGAGTTATATCGGTTATTTATGTTTATTTTTGTGTTTCCTAATTGTTTACCGATATATTTCGTTATTGTATCGGATAAAAATGAATAAATCAAGCTACAGATTTATGAATGTTGAAGTATTAGAATGCGAACTGAGAAAAAAAGGCGCCAATGAAAGTGGCACCAAAGCAAAAGTTACTGAAAGGTAATCTGTATAACTAATGTTATTTTAGATTGATTATTTATCGATTATTTCATACCTACGATGTTGTATTTATTTCTAATTTACTACGCTTTTGGCAGATAACATGCGCTTGACAGATGACCTTGTACCTCGGTCCAAAGTGGTGAGGTCTGGTGGGTGCAAAAATATTAGCCCTCATTTTAACATAATAATAATATAAGTTATTTTTTTCGGATTCAATGAAATTATCGCCAACGAGACTGAATACAAATAATGAAAACTCACGCTAAGAGGATTCCGTGCACATCCATGTACTTATAAATAATTGAGAACACATGGTATTTATAGTCTCTCTATACGATTATTTACAAATATTAATTTTTCACAATGTAAATAGGTTGCCAACAGCTTCTTTCACAGCATGCATATTTAATTGATATTATTTCTCAACATGCAAATAAACAAATGTATTGCCTAGTGTATTTTTTACAAATATAATAAATATTCAATTTAAAATACAAAACTTTTATTGAAGTTGATTTCGATCACTTGTATGGCGATTCCATGAACTTTTGACAGGTCCAATTACATGTCATAAGTTGGTCGGGTATCACTCGTAAATTAGTAAACTAATTTGATTTGGTAATTTTGCTTTGAATTAGGTTTTATATACAACTATAGTGATGTTTTTTCAGATATTTAAAATTAGCGACTTGGCTGGTAAGGATAGGAAAACGTAATTTTTACAAAAATGATCAATTTAAGGTTTAACATTTTATATTCCTCCATCGAAAACATGTTTATGACAATCCCTAGTATTTTTGAAAAACCTATTCAGCGGTATTCTACATAATGGTGTACGCAAAAAAAGATTTTATTTCATAGCTTTGAAAGCGTTATAAATTTGGGTAACCATTTCAAATTTCAGCTATATAGCACTAATATCTTGCGATATACATATGAACAGATAGATAGACGTACACGGTAAAACTATAAGGGTTCTTATTTGGCTACAAAATCCTAAAAAAATTGATTTCCAGCATTTCAAAAACGACGTAATTTCTTGTCTTTTTCTTTTTATGAGTGTATTCCGGTAACTCAATACAAAAAGGAATGAAAATACTTATAAATTAATATGAGATAAAAATATTTAAACGTTGACAAAAAATCTGTACATATAAAAGTCAGATTTTATTGCTTACGTGGAACGTGAAACTTCTATAATATATCCCTTAGCCTAAGAGTTCCAGTTATGTTGCTGCAGAGCCTGCAACGACTGACACTATGTATTGTAATGTTATAGTTAAAAAAAAATTGATCAGATGTGTTCGACGGAAATTAGTATTCATACCACACATATTTCTAGTAAAGTCTGACTGCTCTTTCAAATTCAATGACCTCCGAGACTTGGTAATTTGACAAATAACAAGTCTTGGAGCAGATATAATTGAATTTGACCAGGTTAGCCCGCTCCTCATAAGGTCGTTTTTATTCGTTTGCTCGAGAGCGAGTTCACCAAATAACTTAATTATTCTGCTACCAGTAGACAAAACTAGAAATTGCGTCCATAAAGAAATGTGGTGGACGGAAAATGAATTGTTAAAGGGGAAACTCGTGGGTTAATACTGTTTTTATCTTTTACGAATTCCACGTGGATAAAGCCACCAGTTGCCAATTTACTAATTTATGTACTAGTGGAAAATTAGTAAATTATTTTTAAGAGAACTGATGAAAAATTACATTAAACGGATTCATCAAAAATAATATTCCTAACGTACCGTTCCGTTGCATGATACGTGGAAACTACAAAATAAAGGAATATTTATAAAAATTCCTATGGGTCAGTATAATAGCACCTTAAAAATGCAAAAGTACACGATTAGTACTAGAGTACATATTTATCAATATACCCATCTTTATACCTCTTGATATCGTTTTAAATGGTACTTTAGATTGATAAAGGTCACTATAACTTCGATTTGCAAAACTCAGATATCAGGGTATCTTACGAGTTAGACGCTGCTCCATTATCTGTTCCTTCGATTACTTTGCCTTCTATCACAAGTTTCTTCAGTTTTTCTGAGTTCCTACGCGCAATGTGGTCAAAAAGGTCCGCAAATTGATGTGACCTAGTGGTCACATGAATTTTCATTCGAAGAAAGTTCTGTGCCTGCTTTTGCTTAAGCCAGCAAAAATGAGTAAGCCAAGTGAAGCTAGTATTTGAATCTTATTAGTCTTTCTATAGTTTCTGGTATGAATGTTTATGTGATATTTTAACGATATGTTTACATGTATGTAAGTACTTTCGGTTGTTTCACCTGTTATGCCATTAAACCCAAACTGTTGAAAACATTATATTATAGTTTTACATACGTGCGTACGTGACGTACTCCCAATGTAAAATTTATCCTGACCTAATCTGCATTAAAGGTACCTTTTGATGAAACATCCTGTTCAGACATATAACTCTTATTTGATACTGCCAAGTGGCCCTTGCCGCAGCTCGCATTAGTTTTAATTTAAAAAATTGTCATCACTATTTCTTATTCCAAAAACTCCACTATTATACGTTATTATGACTCTTGACTTATAAACTCATAAAAATAAAAATTTATGTAGTATTTTAGTAAACAGTAATTTAAAAAAAAACGCATTAGAATATTGTGAAAATTATACTCATTCTTTGCGAATTATTAATTCATCACTATTACAAAATTGTTTAATAACCAATTCCATATTCGATACAACATTTTTCGTAAATTTTAATAGCTTCTGGACGATTATTTTGTTAAATTTTGATAATTGATGAAAAAATAAAATTTAAAAATTTATGCAAAATCTGTCATCAGAGAACATTGATGCCTATCTTCGCAATTATGAAATGCTACCAAACTTTAAAAAAAATTAAAACTATGTCTTTATTCCTGTTATTTGCTTGAATATGAACAAAAACAAGAATTTTATCTACGAAGAACAAAATAAAACTGACGTGTAAAGGGAATCTTTAACCAAATAGCTTTTCCTGAATTAAACCTTGGATGGGTTCTCAAAAGTATACTTACGGAAAATAGATTTAAAAAATTTATAATCCAGTATTACAATTTATACCTTCATTTTGGAAAAATACAGATACTTGTGTTATAAAAAATGGAAACGTGAATAAAATCGTCACGCGGGAACATTCATTGTTTTAGCTTTGATCCACAGAATAATCTCAATAAAATTCACATTCGTCAAAACAGTGAATACATTTAGCATATATCATAATTTGTTACGGTTGCTGTCACAGAACACTACCGGTATATGAGTCCAAACACCTGATGCTTCCTTCACACGTCAGTTTGACATATTACACTTGACGGAAACGGATTAGGCTTAAGGTGAAAAATAAGGAAGTCACTTAGATGTTGGATATATGATACATTTGGACATTTTATAATTGATGAGGAAATTTCCATACGTCACATCGGATATGAAATGTTTTACATATTAAATAAATTTTGTTCAAAAGTCCATGATGTACGATTACGTATTCGCTCCAAGTTGGTATGTCATAAAGTAATTTCTATTTTTTTATTTAAGGATAAGCCAAATAAAAGATATATTTGAAATGTGTAGAAAATTTGGATATAAATAGGTATAATATGGAAAAATGTCAAATATTAATTTGACAAATTCAATGCAACAAAGTGAAAAGTTTTATTCATCAATCTTTGTAATTGTAGCAATAAACTTACCAGCAAAAATGGACAATTCATCTTAGAGAAAATAGTATATTTTCAAAATATATTTCTTATAGACTTGAAATTATTTCATTCATTTTGTCGTTATTCGCGTCAAATAATAAGAAAACAGAGAATGGTTGAGTATCAATTTATAAAAAGTCATTACATGCGTTTCTTTCTAAATCAGTTTGGGATTGATAATATTCTTCTATGTAGTTATTTTAATTGTTGATTTATATATTATAGTTAAATTGAAGTTTTCAAACTATTTTTCTAAATACAAATGTTTTGTTTGAAATCAAATTCGTTCACGTGTTGATATATATGAATGTATTTTTGAAACACGTCATCAAAATTCAATCAATGTTTATTTATGTCAAATATGATAAATTTAAATCCACCATTTTTACAACTTTCACCATTTGACATATATAATACCTACAATATCATTTGCATACGTCAAATACGGAATTCGTCTTATTTTTATACTAAATATGTTTTTAAATTTAACTTGGTAAGTATTTAGTACACCCAGTATCATAACATCATGAAGAAACAGATATAACAAATATGTGTATAATTGAAACTAATAAGTAATTCCAACCCTGCAATTTGTGACATTCAGACAAAAAGCAGTAACCCAATTATTGTTTCTTACCACTGCTTTTCTGTTCCACTGTCATTGCGGCGAACTCAAATTGTCAATCCAGTGTAACGACACGTTGGTGTAGGAGACACATAGTAGTACGATATTACCATGTATCTTAACTTATGGACATTTTGTTTAATAAAAATATAGGCAAATGGGTATTATATAGCAAAATGTGTTGAAAAAATTAATGTAACTTACTAACTATATCGTCCAAAATTTACAAAACTTCGGACTGTGTAAGTGAAAATGGGTGATTATTTTAATTATTGGTAAAAAAGTAAATGTAATGAAAATTTGTTTATGTGTAGGTATAAAGGTAAAGTGGCTATTTTTATTTTATCCACATTTAGGAATTTAGCATAAAGTAATTTTAATTAATTTTAATAATATCACTTTATTAATTGTAATACAAAAACATGAAAATAAACATGAGAATATTTATTATGGCCTTTTCAAAATAAAAAAAAATTATATCAAGAACAATTAGTTTCCTAAATGGAAAGCACATTGCAATACCCTCGATTCCGCAAGGAGAATTTCCGGTCCTGTGTAATATTTGTTTGTCTTGATAATTAAAAGAAATGTTGCACAGTAAAGTCGTAGTCGCACGTAGACACAACTTTTCTCTAAAACTTTACGTATCCTTCTTGCGGCTTTACGTGACATGTGACTTAGTCTGTCATATAAAACTTCTTCCTTTTGAAGTTTCTGTTTCTACAACAACAATTTAATTAAAGAAAACATCACGAAACGATTTCATTTTGAGACCGCTGTGCAATAGTTAGAGAAATCAGAGAATTTTTCAAATGTCTTTTTCTGAACTGTGGCAACATAATCCAGTTTCGTTCTTTAAATTTTTATTATTATTTGTTTCCGATAGACTTTTAGTCACCGGAAAGAAATAATATTACATCCATCACCATACATATATCTTTATGGATATAATATTAAAAAATACAGCCATTAAATAAATAATATTAATATAAACAAAACAGAAGAATTTTCATTTTTCCGTAAAGTTAGTGAACGTATAGGTAAATAAAATAGAAATAGCATTAATTCACGGCTTCACTTGCGAAGGAAAAAGGTAAAATTGTAGTAAAATTAGAAAATATCATTCTTATAATAGATTCTTTTTTTGAATCAACTGTACACACAGTTGTAAACATACGGCTCTATATATTTTTACTTGTTATTGAAAAAAGTTATTGAAAAATTTAGAGAAGTTTAGAATGCAAAGAATAAAATAAATAACAAGAAAAAAACAAGTCGGTGCCCTGCAACTAGTATCCGTAGGCTAACATGTTGTCGTGATGTCTTTTTGCCATATTTATATTCACTCTCATACTTATGTTCAGGGTGTTATCTCTAACATCGGGATAAACTACTATTCAATGTTCATCTCCATGATATAGGAAAACTACGGTAAATTTCACGGTGATTGGTTCAATAGTTGAGTTGTGAAAGGGAGACACATAAATATAAATTTTCGCATTTATAATAATAATAGGACTAGGTGATGTAGTATTATTTCTATTTTCTTTACAACGATCTGGGTTTCGTTGTATCACATCATCTTCAGGTGGGCAATTAGCGAAGATTTTTGCTAATATCCTGAAGATATTGTAAGACAACAGAATCTATGTCGTGGTAAAGAACTTAAAGAAAGTAGAAATAATACTACATCACGTAGTTTCATTTAAATGTGAATAATGAATTTCTACAAAGTTAACGCCAAATATATTCAGTACTAGGACTAGTTAAGATTAAGATGTATACACTATGCATACACGTGTTATGAATCACGGATTATTATTTTAATTATCATAAACCTCTCATTAATAGCCAACGCTTAGGACTAAATTTCACTAAAACTCTCGAAAAGGACTGTCGAATACATATATGGCGTTAATTTAAAATCATCAAAAAAAACTTTCCACCATTACTGGTAGCCTCCTATAAATATTGTATGTCAAACTACAAAAAGCATGACGCTTCAAGCAATAATCGTGCGCTAATGTAAAACCTGCATAATGTAGAAGCTTTTGTTTTGCCAGTATGTCATCAATCATTTTATCCGACTTCGTCCAAACATTTGACACGTGTATTGACCTAGATCGTTGTCATGCTGGGAATGTTTGCAAAATATTTTCATTATTATTAGTCAAGCTGCACGTGGAAAATGAGCGATTTTAGTCGAGTAATATCACGAATTTCCTCTTAGTTAATATTGGTTTCTGAACTAATATTACATAGCATTCGTTTACAAGCAAAAGTATATAGAGCCGTATGTTACAACTGTGTGTACAGTTGTTTCAAAAAAATAATCTATTATTAAAGAGATTTTGTTCGTCTATCATCGGTTCAAAACGAATACATTTTTGTGTTTAGTAAAATATTTAAATTCCATAAAATTCAGTATTAGGCATTCGTCCCAATAATATAGAACACGATTTAAAGACAATTTTTTACGGATAAGTCTTGTTTATATGGGATTTTAGACTGTAATTATATTTATATAAGTTATGTTAAATAAATAATTTTTAAAACTTTATAAATAATTTTTAAAATAATTTTAAGGGAAATTATTGTAGGAAATGCGTGTTAAAAGTTACTTTCTTTTAAGAGAAATAAAAAAGTCTCGAGTCTTTCAAACTGTGCGTGAAGAAATAGACTGATGAAATGTATAAAAAGCGTATATTATATGAATATATATATATATAATTCTATGCTTTTACATCTATTTATTATACATTTCTTACTGTTGACGTTTTTGAATTTTTTGTTATTGAAGCGAAGATAATCCATTTACATGTAATCGTCAGGAAGGATTAACAGCATGAAAGATGCATAGCATTAGAGAACTTTGACACAGTTGACAAATTTCTAAACATCTACTCCATCTCTGTTTGCCGTTTTTTATTAAGCTGTCTATGCGTATCTTAGATCTTTATTGATTCCTTTATAACCAGAGGATTGGTTTGGAGGGAGGAAATTTAGAAGAACAAAAAAA